>CAEGAF010066072.1:0-53623 GCA_903067075.1 Micropoecilia bifurca
AACTTTCAATAAACGACAAACTTGGACTAATTACCTCGTTCTTTGTGAGCAACGTCACAATATCAAATAGGACAAATGTATCTAATTAAGTTTTAGCAAATTCTATCACGATAATTAGGTGAAATTAAATTAATTATATCCCGTTACCTCTTTGGTTCCTCCTATCAGTCTGTAGTTTCTCATACTGACGTCATCAAACTAAAGTTCAGATCCACCATGACTGACTGACACCTGATGGTTTGTAACCAGCTTCTGACTGACAAACCAGTAGCTTCTCCCAGAGTCAGAATCTCACTGAGGAAGAAACTGAATTAGGTTTTCTGTCACTTTATTATTTCTGATATAACTGATGAATATTCACATTTAAAATAAGTCAATAGAGTTTAATTTGCAATTTTTGTGTCTTTGTGTCATGAGGTAGATCTCAGGCCGCTGGTGAGAGAAAAAGTAGATCTTGGTCTCAAAAAGTTTGAGCACCCCTGCGAAATATAATGATGAGGCAAATACTTTTTCACAACTAGTCATTGCAACCCTGTTGTTACACATTTATTGTTGTTCTATTTTCACCCCTAACATATTTGTTTTGTATATTGTTTGTTTTTTGAGGATAAATTATCTTTTTTTTTTTTTTTTTTTTACATAAAAACCAGCCATTTTACAGGCGTACGTAGATTTTTCTTTTTTAAAGCCACCGTATAGCAGAAGGAAAGTCATGGAGTCTGTGTGACCCCTGGTGGACAAAACCCCCAGAAACAAAGCTGTGGGCTGTAGATTCACCATGTTGCTCATTCTGCACCATAACTGTAGATAATCCAACGAGATGGTGAAGTTCCATTCAACACAGCTGCCAATCAGCATTTAAATCAGAGCTCAACCTCTCATCTGTACAGACAGATGAGACAACAGAGGAAGGTGATCTGAGAGACCGAACCTTTTGCACGCAGGTGATCATTATGACAAAAACTAAAGCTCAGCTCTAAGTGTGCAACAAAATGAGAGGGGACAGTTTTCCACGGCAGAGAAACTCACAGCTGACCGCTTCTGTCTTCTGACCGCCAGACTGGACTGAGGGGAGGATAACGTGACGAGGCGCTCAGTTGGCCAATATATGAGCCAGGCAGCCTGACCGCCTCCCAACATCAAGCGCTGGCATCAAACGGACCTCAGATTTCTTTTAAAAGGACAAACCACGTCAGAATGAAAGCGGACGCTAGAGGACTGGCTGCGCTCCGGCTGACCCGCCATGTTGCATCGACACCGCGCGCCGCGCGCGCGCAAATTGAGACGAGCAAGTACAGGCGATAAATGATTAATGGTCAATTTCCCGGTGAGTCTCTGAAATATTGAGAGACAGTCCAGGCGTGTAATGCAATGTAAATGGGTCTATTTTTAGCACAGAGGAAGTCATGTGGAGGAACGTGCTGTTGGGTGGGGGTGGGGGTGGGGGTGGGGGGTCTGGTGTCTTTACTCTTACGGCTTTTAGAGGCATAAGACGGGCAGAAATAAACACTCCACCCACATTTGCATGTACAGCCACTTTTCATGTTTAGTATTAAACTTTTAGATACACAGAAAGGGAAATGGAATAAATTATTTCCACACTGGGAAATAGATGGAAAGTCCCTGCTCTCAACCACCACCACCAACCCCCCAGCCCCCCACCATCCCCTCTGGCCTCCTATGCCTATTAAACCTTCTCCTCTCACTTTGCCCCATGAGATTGTTAGAAAGTGAAAGGAAGGGGAAGTGACATGCTAAAACCTCTTTTTAATGATTCTGAGGAGACGGAGGGGGGCTTGGCGGAGTGTCATGGCAGCTGATGGGGGAGAAGGCAGGCGGTCGCCTCACACCATCCAGCAGATGTTTTCATTAATCCCCAACTCAAAGCAAACTTTGAAGTCGTGGTATTATGAGTTTCCAGGCACATAGTACCATTTTATAGTTAATTCACTGCATTGCCTTCTGCTATAAAAAATGCTGTTTATATCAAATATCACTGAAAAGGAATTTTACTTTGTAATTTAACACCTTAATATTGGTTCTCTGTCTCTTTAAAAGCTCTTTCTGAAGCTCCGCCTTCAGGAAGTCATCACAACATGGCTCCTCTTTTAACCCTTTAATAATGTTTATATCAGCGTTTCACTGAAGCAACTGGTATAATGAGCTCAGCAGACTTCACCAGGTGTTTGCTAATTCCTGCTGGCTAGTCTGAAGGAGCTGAGTGAGGGAGTCACGGGGGACGGCTGCTCTGTGAGGTGGAAATTCAGAAGTTTTGAACCTGGAGCTTTGAGGAAGAGCTTGAAGGTGGCGTTTGGCCTACCTAGGTGTTTTGCATGAGAGACTAAAACATTCCTCAAACTTTTGCCTTTTCTGACTAATTTCTTCAAAAATGTAGAAAAGTTATTTAGTTAAACTTGATTAATGCCTCCAAAAGTTCAAACTCTTTTTCTGATTGTTCAGATCTAGAACAACAGAATTGGTACAGATGTCAGAAAAGCAAAGATGAATTCCCCAAACTAAAATAAATTTATAGTTACGATGTTTCTTGATTTTAATAAAGTGCTAAACACAATCATTCAAGTCATATTTTTTAAACCAGTTGCAAAAATAGGAAATGGGGGAGCCTTACAAAGCTTCTTCTGCATCACCTTTCCATATTTAGTTTTTTTTTTTGTTTGGCTGCTTGTCACAAACATTTCCAAATTTTAATTAGAAATTCAGCAGCAGTGTGAATATTAAACTCAACAAGCCATACAACAAGCCAAGTTGGTTCTTTCATTTTCTTTGAGTCTTTTACAGTTTCCGGTCTTCATTAGAAGTGAAACACATGAAGAAATTATCGAATGAATCGTAAGGGAAAATATTCTTTCTTGGATGGTCTTAGTATTGTGGTTTTAAATAACGAGCAGCCAGACAAGTGAACAAATTATTTTTGTTGTTTGATAAGAGAAATGAAAGTCTTTGGTTCACACAACAGAAGCAGATTACTGTGATTTGCATGAACCTGTTCTATGTTTTTAACCCTCCTGGTCTTAGTGTGATGCTCAGTAGGAGCGCAGCAGATGTCACGGTCAGGTAGCTGCGAAAGGTCCTGTCAGACTCTCAGTTCCCGAAACCACACATACACACAAACACAAAACTTGCAAAATTACGCATGAGCTGAGTGCAACCCCACCAGACCGTCACAATCTAAAAGGTTCATGGGGCTCAAATGACGAGCTCCATCTCTTAAGACCGTGTGAGAGTTAAGCCTATTTTTCTTTGCTATCTGATTGTTTTCTTCTACCTGAGCTGTGTCCTGCTGTGAGGAAGTTATTCATGCTTCACAGTAGTGGTTCAGATATCAAATGTCATGACACAGAAACAAACTCTTGAAGATTTCTCAGTGTATATTACTTTCAGTTTATTTGAGTTCATTAATAAGGAGCTATCAGATTTTTGAAGCTGTTAAAATGTCAGCTCTCAGCATGTTGAAACTAGGCTGAAAAGTGCTCAGTGGGTACGACTCAGAGATACTGACATAAGGCTCAATAATTACTTTAAATGTTCCCCTGCAGTATTTTGTGTGGGGGGGGTTAGTTTTATTTAAGCTTGTAACATGAGCCTGTTACAAGCTGCTCTTTCTGCTGCTCAAGTTTGTGCATATAATTAATAAATCTGTTCTAAGGGAACAAAAACAATCTAAGTAATACAAACCCATTCAATCCAATAAATTTTTTTTTTTAAATTTGTTGGAAGTGGTGACGTTTTAAAGTCTTAAAGGGGCAGTGTTATACAAAATTTACTTTTCTTAGCTTTATATCTTGTTATATCTTGTCACCCCCTCAAAAAAAACAAACATGGAGTGTTGCCTTGATTCTTTCATGCATGCTTAAGAAATCCTTTAATATCTATGGATGGGACTTCGCCTTCGAGGATGAAGCTCCTCCTCTGAGCTGCAGTTTCCAAGCTTCCACCTCACAGAGCAGCTCTCCCCCCACAACTCCCTCACTCTGCTCCTTCAGACTAGACAGCAGCAATTAGCAAGCACCTGATGGAACTGTGCATCTGCTGAGCTCTTTGCACAAGCTACTTCTCTGAAGTTTATAAAGAGACACAGTCCCAATTTCAAGGTGTTAAATTAAGAAGTCAAATTTCTTTTAAGTCTTATTTGATATATGTGACATTTAGAGTAAAAAAGGGGGATCTATGGAAGAGTTCCAATAGCAAAACTACTGCTGGCCAAAATTAACCTGATGTATGGAGGAATTTAATTGCTAAAAGTCAAAATCATATTGAATCTGAGTGCAAGATTTCACATCTTTACTATTAAAACTTAAAATGCTCGCTGTCAAAGCTCTAGTTTTCTTTCCAATATATTCTGTTCACACTCAGCTGTGATGCTTCTTGCATATGGGAGGATATGTTCTCTTCCATATTAATGCCAGATTTATTCCTGATTTCTTTGTGGCTTTTGAAATGCTTGTTTCTTTGAGCATAGTAAAAAACAAAATAAAGAAACCTTCAAACCTGGCAAATGACTTTGGGTAACTTGGCTCTATCTGCACCTGGCTAGTGAACAGATAACCCCATGCTTCGTCAGCATGTTCTTTTTCCTGTTTTCCAGCAAGGACTGTGTGACTGACTGGTGTGCCAGTTTCTGGGGGCAGGGGGGGGGGTGGGTAACTTGGGAACAGACCACCTGAACCACTGTGGTAAATAGAGCTTAGATGAGCTGATGCCTCACAGTCTGAACTATCCAGACAGGATGAGAGGTTTTTGGTTTCTGCTGGTGCTTGTGTCTGTAGCCAGATCTGAGCGGCTCTTCACTGGGTGAGTTTGACGTTTAAAACTAGCAGTGGCGTTTGTTTTAGCTTTAATTTTGGCGTGGACAGAATGTATTAATAAAACTAATTAACAAACTGTTAAAATATTAATCAATAGCTGAATCAGCATTCTGTAAGTAGTTCTTAAAATGAAATAATATCGAGCATCTTTTCACACTGGTGTCTGGAGTATAGATGGCCACATCAAAAGTCACGGCAGGCTGGATTTGGCCCCTGGGCCTTAAATTTGACACATGTTCCTAAAGACTGTTTCAAGGACGCAGTATAAAATATTTTCCAGCCACATAGAATTGCTTTATAGCACAATCAAATAACTACGATAACTTCAGTTGTAAAAAAAACCCAAAAAAACAAACAAAAAAAGCTATTTATATCAGCTTACAATAAAATGTAACACCTTGAAACATCTGTCTCTAAGAAGCTCCTGCTCTTTTTGAAACTTCGCCTTTAGGAAGTCATCACAACATGGCTCCTCTAACAACATTTTAACAACATTTTTGCCTGTATTGCACTGAGAAGTAGCTGGTATAATGAGTTAAGCAGCTACGTGTGTTTACTAATTGCTGCTGGCTAGTCTGAAGGAACCGAGTGGAGGGCACTTGAGGTAGGTCGTCCTTCTGGATTCCAGAGAAGTAGAAGAAAAAAGTGAGGAAAAGATGCTCCATTTGTCCTCTGCTAGTCTAAATGTATAGCAACATTTCTACAGTAATGTGTTGAACAATTATTTATTGGTGATCAATAGAGTCAACCAGCTAACCTACTGTTGATTTGGCATGAGGCAACCATTTAAGAAGACATGAAATTGACTGGATCAGATGTGTTTCAGTGACCAGGTCATCAGAGTCGACGCCCAGTCGGAGGAACAGATCAAGCTGCTGCAGATTCTGGAGTCTGAGGAAAAATGGAATGTATGTAAACACAGTACACACACACTACACACTCATTTCACACAGTCCAACGTAGTCATCCATATTTAGCCTCTCTTAGCTGCATGTTGGACGGTTTTATGCTTCACCTTTATTACATTAAATCACAGACAAGCTTTTTCTGTCTTTTTTTCCTTTTCTTTACATTTTCTTTTAGCTTAATTAAGTAATTATCTCTTACTTGTGCATGAGAGTATGAGGATTTTCTGACTGGCTCATCTGGTATTTGTCTGGGGCGATAAAGTTTGTTCAAAAGAACATAAAAATTCAGACTGAAAAAAAAAACCCCTTGAATCTGAAATGTAGTTTTAAATATTTTTTTCAGTTGACATTCTTTTTTTTCAGTCTCAAATTTCTTTTTCCTTTGAACAAACTAATTTAGAACCCTAATTTAGCTCCATAAAGCACTCTCTCCTAACCACACTTGAAAAAACAGTAGATCTGTAAATCAACCTAAGCTGCTGAGCTCAAACTACAGGTGTCAATCATCCTCTCTGATTCCAGCTGGACTTCTGGCGCCACCCGGTGTCCACGGAGCTTCCCGTTGACGTCCGAGTTCCCCACAGCCTCCTTGGTGCCGTGAAGGAGTACCTGCACGCCCACAGCATCCCTTTCACTGTCATGATTGACGATGTCCAGGTGGTTGTCCTCAGAGGTTTACTGGTTGACTCGGAGGGTGACATGAAGTCAGGTGTGAACTTAACATCGTCTTCCCTGAACATTCAGGAGCTGCTCGATCAGGAGAAAGCTGAGATGAAGGAGAACCTTATCAGGGAGCGTAACACCAGGAACTTCAACTTTGCAGCCTATCATCCTCTGGAGACGGTACGACTCACACATCGGCAAATCATTTATTTATTTACACTGGCTGAAATAAACTCCAAATTCACGATTGTGAACTGCAACCGATGACTTTCATGTCTCCACAATGTGATGGAATGGAAAAGTTTTACAGCTGGACCTGTTGCTGAAAGGTTTCCTCTAAAGAGATGTTTCTGACTGTGACCATGGAAACTGTGCAGGTGATTTGACATCACTTGCTACAATGTAATAACAATCAGTTTTGCGCTGTACTTCTTTCCACATTTTGTTGTGTATATAACTTTTGTCTCCCTTTAAAAAAAGAAGCAAAACCAATGTGACCACTATCATGTTTTACTGTTCGTTTTGTGTGTTCATTGTCGGGCAGTGTTAGCCAAACACAGCTTTTTGCATGTAGGTTAAAGTTTAGTCTTGTGTAACCAGAGCACCTCTTTACTGTGTTTCTTACATGGCTTGAGGAAAACTGCAATCTGGACTTTGTGTGGCATTGTTTCAACAATGGCTTTCTTCTTACCAACATATAGATTTGTTGAGTGATCCTATCGCTGTCCAGTCAACAGGTTCTCCCATCTGAGTTAGCTCCTTCTGCGTTACTATGGGCCTCTTTCCTCCTTTGATAAATGTTCTTCTTGTCTTGTCTATCATTTCAGGTCAGCATTCTCAAATACCAGTCTTCAAGGGCCGGTGTCCTGCAACTTTCAGATGTGTCACTTGTCCGACACACGTGGATTAAATAGTCAAGCTCTACAGAGCTCTGCTAATGGGTTAAAATTGCAATCCAGTGTGCCAAAGCAGAGAGACATCTCGAAGTTGCAGGAAACCGGCCACTGAGGACTGGAGTTGAGATCTTTGGTGTATGGAGAATTTGCCTTCACACTGCAAACAAAAAAACAAACATTTACTATTTATCTCTGTCCCCTTTGTTGCCATTTTATTCCTGATTGAAAAGACTGCCTTACCTGTCTCTGTGTGCCATCAAACAGGCTACATGTTTTCTTGGTCTCAGGTTTTGATCCATCTCCATACATACAGATCTACAGCTGGATGGACACGCTGGTGGCTCAGCACCCAAACCTGGTGACTAAGCTAGAAATCGGCAGATCTTATGAGAACAGACCCATGTACGTCCTCAAGGTAGGGAAACTGTTGGCTTTGCTTTCATTAAACAACACAATTAGCTTGCGCAGACGCCCTGTACCATAACTTCCTTTAAATCAATATGTTTGCTAACTTTGTATTTAGTTCAGCACTGGAGGCACCAATCGCCCTGCTATCTGGATGGACTTGGGTATTCACTCCAGGGAGTGGGTTTCTCAGGCCACTGGAGTGTGGACGGCCAACCAGGTACAAAACACCATTGCCGATACGTGGGTCTCTATAAGTCTCACCTGATTTATGTGGTGTGTGTATGAATAATTGTGTTGAATCAGTACATTGTGCTCTCACCCAGATCGCCATTGATTATGGCACCGATGCCTCTCTGACCGCCATTCTGAACACCATGGACATTTACATGCTTATTGTGGCCAACCCTGATGGTTATGTTTTCTCCCACACCAATGTAAGAAACCACCACTGCTTCAAATTACTGTTTTCCTGTAAGAATTTAGATTGAGCGTTCCCACAGCTACAGTCGTACCTCTCCCTTTTCTCCATTTTTTAAAATAAAAAGGGCACTATTAAGTAAAATTGACTTTTTAAACTTTGTATTATGTCATTCCCTCATCGAAAACATACCTGGAGTGTTGCCTTGATTCTTTCATGCATATTTGAGAAATTGTTTAATCTCCCTTGGCAACCATTCAGCTAGGCAAAACTCCTAGGTGGAGCCTGGAAGCTGAGTTGCAGCTTCCAGGCCTCCAAGCTTCCCTCCACCACAACTCCTCCACTCTGCTCCTCCGGGTTGCCAACAGCAATTAGCAAACACTTGGTGGAACTGTGCATCTACTGAGCTCATTGTATAAGCTGCTTCTCAGTGAAATGCTGGTAAAATCTTTATTAAAGGTTTTACCAGCATCACCTGGAGGTGGAGTTTCATAAAGAGCAGGACTTACTTAAAGAGACAGAGACTCAATTTCAAGGCATTAAATTACAAAGCCAATTTTCTTTTTAAGTCATATTTGATACATATTTATAACAATTGGAGGAAACATAGTTACTTGATTGTGCTATAAAATGGCACTATATGCTTGGGCGTAATACTGCCCCTATAAAGAGCTTAATACTCTATAGCTATATTTTTAAGTTGACATCCAGAGAGGAAATGAGGATGCACACTGACTGGTGCTGTGTGATTTACAGGACCGGATGTGGCGTAAGACACGTTCTCCAAACTCAGGCTCTTCGTGTGTCGGAGTCGATCCCAACAGGAACTGGGATGCAGGATTTGGTGGTCAGTGATTTTCAGTTACAGCAACATCCTTGAATTTGTTTAACATAACCAGGATCTGTTTTCAGTCCAGATCAGCGATTTAAAAAACGGAAGAATACATATTAATGCTGGTTAGCATGTAAATTTGTAAGATTTCCATGCATGTTTCCATCCAAACTTTTGTGTCCAGGCCCCGGTTCCAGTTCCTCCCCCTGCTCTGATACATATGGTGGCCCCTTTGCTCACTCTGAGATCGAGGTGAAGAACATTGTGAACCTGGTCCAGAGCCACGGCAACTTCAAGTCCTTCATCTCTGTCCACGCCTACTCCCAGCTCCTCATGTACCCCTACGGCTACACCTGCAAGAGCGCTGCTGATCAGGCTGAACTGGTATGAAATTAGGCTCTACAGTAATCCAGGAGAGGCAACACTGAAGATAAACCTTGAACTTGGACCTTTATGTCAAAAATATTCCTTTCAAGGTAGTCAAACAAATGTTTGAGGTTGCCAGCTGTATCTGTTCACACACCAACTGATCTTGAGTCTTTCAGTTTAATCTGCTACAAGATCTGGAAAAGTACAGGAATGTCTCATCGGCTGTTGCAAAAGCTAAAAGTTTACTCCACTTAACAACCACCTTAACTTCATTGTAGTACCACAGATATTGTTAGGTTTTCTTGTGAATATGTAGATAAAACAAAATCGACTATAGAGCAGTATAATACGGATCCTACTCCATCATACCTAGCCTTATTTACATTGTTTCAGCTGTTAAAATCATACTACATTTTATAAGACCTGCATTGTTTCTGGCCAATACTTTACACAATTGTACTTTTGCTCACAGGACTATGTTGGCCGTGCTGCAGCGCAGAAGCTCACGTCCCTCTACGGCACCACATACAAGGTTGGAAACATCTGCAACATCATCTGTAAGTAACAGTTTTCCTCAGAGCAACATTTCAAACCCTACTACTAATGTATGATCATGTTTGCCATCTTCTTCTTCTCTTTTCAGATCAAGCCAGCGGTGGGAGCATTGACTGGTCCTACGATGTGGGCATCAAATACTCTTTTGCCTTTGAGCTGAGGGACACCGGTTGGTATGGTTTCGTCCTTCCTGCCAATCAGATTATCCCGACTGCCTCAGAGACTTGGTTAGCCCTGAAGCACATCATGGAGTATGTTCGTGACCACCCATATTAGTGGGCTATTAATTCTGGGACCAATAAAGCTCCTCTTTCTCTCAGTGTCTGTTGTGTCTTTGTGTTTTAAGGTTGTATTGACCACATTTGTTATTTGGTTTATGGCACCTGTAGGATTGATGCAAGTAGGGTTGCCACCTGTCAGAAATCAAAATCACTGTTACCCAGAAAGCAGTTGGGCACAATATTGCAACACCAACACCGTGAGTGAAACAATGAGTGGGGCAACCTACTATATAAAGTACTCGGGGACCAGTTCTTTATTAATACACATATATATTTGTAGAATACGGAACAAATCTGTCACTGGATTTGGGTCAAAGTCTTCAATTTTATTTGAATTACCGTGAACACAGAAGTACTTTAAACTGTGAATTACACTCCCATGGGTCCCCAACAACATATCTGCCAAGTCTGAAGTAAACTGGATGAAAGTTTATGACGACATTGACAATTAAAAATCCTCTAAAATGTGTCTTCTTCACATCACATTTTTTCCTTTCTTCAAACATTTGTTGATGTTCACTATGACAAGTTTATTGGTCAGACATGAAGGCAATGAAATTCATTGCTAAGAAACAAACAAAAAATGAATGTAGAAAGATATAAGTGGCAATGTAAGAAAAAATAGGATCAGCGATTATGAAAAGCTAAGGAGAGTCAATATGCTTCAATTACAGAGTAACGATATTCAGCAACTGAATTATTTCAAACATGGTAAGGTAATGTAATTTTATTTTATTTATATAGCACATTTTCAGCAACAAGGGAAAGCTCTTTATATGAATTAGAAGGAAATATAAATGAAATAACAAACCAAAGGAAAGAGTATGGTATGTTTTCTTCAAATCTAAACAAAGAGTGAGAAATATATTCTTTCATGAATGCCTGTATATTCTCTTATCTCTTGTAAGATTACTGTTAGATCTCACCTAATTATTTTTGCCTTTAAACAGTGAATTATATTGAGACATGTCTTTTAGTGACAAAAACTGATTTAAAAATATATAAATATATATATAATAAATAGCCTATTACGGTATTTGCAAGAGGAGTGCAAACTACATAGAAGCTTTCCAGAACTTGAGAAGCCTAACAGCTTTTGTAATTTGTGTTTTTTTAAAAGTGTTTTCCCGCCTCTGACTCTCCTTGTTCAGAAGGTTGTTGCGCAGATAATTTAGCTGCTGGACGCGCCGTGGACCAACATGGGTTATCTCAAACAAATTGATATCGAAAACTTCAAGTCATGGCGTGGGAAGCAAGTCATTGGACCTTTTATGCGATTTAATTGTATTATAGGCACAAATGGCTCCGGTAAGTCAACCTTTAAATACTGTACTAACTTTCTTGTTAGCTAGCTAGGTACAAGCTTCGTCAACTAGCAAACTGCTAGCTTGTTTAAACTGATGTTGGGTTGCTCAGTTTATTATGATAAAATGTGATGTTAATGCACTAGGTATGAAGATGACATATAGTCAAATTAGAACCTTGGAGTTAAAAGACCTCAGAATATAATTTAGAGAGGAAATAAATATGCTAGCGGAACTTGTTAACCGACCATTCTTTTCTAATGTTACTCGGAGGTCATTTTGGCTGTGTACTGTTATGTTATTGAGATATTGTAATTGTTTAATACATGTAAAATCGCTTAAAGGCAAGTCCAATGTGATGGACGCCCTGAGCTTCGCCATAGGGGAGAAGGTCGCCTCTCTGCGGGTGAAGCGCCTTCGGGACCTGATCCACGGAGCGCACGTCGGTAAACCTGTGTCCGAAACCGCGCGCGTGGCGCTGCGCTTCTTGAATGACGACGAGAAAGAGACGGTCTTTTCTCGTACGATAACAGGTTAGTTAGTGTTTTAGGTTAGTGCAGTCAGTCGATTATACGGCTTCAGATGCCTCATGCTATGTTTTGTCTTGAGGACTTTTCCGGTCATTGTTTTCAACCTCACATGCTCCCTATCACTTCATGGATAAAATAAGGTCCAGAGTAGTCCGCCTCCTTCCTGGCACCTTTCATACCCCCTTTTTCTTAAGTTGAATAGAAGAACTTTCATCCCCTTCTGTGAACTTGAAACGTTTGAATTTTTTTTGGGTCCGGTTGGCAAAAGCTTTTTTAATTTTTTTTGGAGCCAATTCGACATTCTCTTCAACCTGGATCTTTGTGTCCCCCTCTCTGTTGTCTCTGTCTTTAATAAATTGGCTGTAGTCCTCTGGTAGGACTACAGAAGATAACTGTATTGTAAAAACACAAACACATTTACATTCAAAACATGACTAGCAAGACATCAAACTTTGTATTGAGAAACTTCACAATGTCTGATGTAGGGGAGGAATTAAGTATTTTTTAAGTATTTTCCAGGTACGTAGTGCCAAAATCACCAATACCTCAGTAGTTAAAAAATGGTGTTAAGTTAAAAAACTGAAATGAAAAGAAACTACACTTGAAATCACAGCTGCATGTGGTAACTTTGAAGTTGGATTCTATGTATAAACCAAAGCTCCATTTCTTTCAGACACCCCCACCCCCAAAGCAAGTCTTTCCAACCACATTTTTCACTTCAGCCTTAAAAACTGGTCACTGAGAGGTAGACTGTGGGATAACTCAGTCTCACCTGTCATTTTCTGATTACTCATTCCTACTAATCAGGAAGACTGTAGTGTTAGTGTTGGCTAATGCAGGTATGTTTTTGAGGAAGTACTAACATTTTAACATGATGTAAAAACTTAAAACCTTAATACACATGAATTTCCATGCAAAAACAGTACATGAGTTTGTAAACTCATATAATGTAACAGAATCGTACCGGCATGTCAACAGGAACTTCAGAAGGAAACCTTGCCTCTCTGCCATACATCAGAAAAATGGTGAGTATTTTGTGGTGGTGTGGGTTTTCAACCTTAAGGAAAACAAAGTGGCCTCAAGGAACATGTCCCAGTCATCTTACCTATCGTTGATAAGTTTTCTCAGTGCCCTAGAACAGTTTCACACATGTCCTAAGAACATACTCCAATTTGTAAAAGTTGCTTTTGTGTTGCATTTGTTATGGTATGACATACCTATAACAAGCTGTACATTGATATAAACCTACAGAAACATGCTACAATGAAAAGCAACTATTAAAAAATATAAAACAAAACAAAAAACATCAAAGTTTTCTAATAACTTTCTTACCGCTTAATGTTGTCATTTGTCTTATTATCCAAGCCGTTGGTTTGAGGATGATAGGCCGCAGTGATGCTTCTCTGAATTGAAAGTAGATCACAGAGTCTACTGTTCATCTAAAACAACAAAGCACATTATTATATATTATACATATATTGAGGCTTCACAGAAATATATGTAGTATTAAATGTGGCTTACTGTGTTCACAAATTCTCGCTCCTGGTCAGTGAGAATACGCTGAGGCAGCCATGCCGGTAAAATATAGAACATAATTTTTGGCAGACTTCCTCAGTGGTCTTAGTCTTGAGAGGGAAAGCCTCGACCCATTTAGAGAAATAATCTGTAGCTGTCAGGATATATTGATTGCCACAAGATGTCAGGGGCATGGGACCTGTCAGATCATTTCCAATCAGCTCCCACACCCCTGACCCCTGTTGGGGATTATTACAATGTTATGAGCAACAATGTCCTAGAGGTGGTAAACTTCAGGAATCGCTGTGGATGGTTACCTTTATGCACTCAAGTTCCCTGACAACTTGGAGGGGAGGTCCAACTCTGGCACCGGTCACATTGAGACACCTTTACAAGATAACAGTTTATAGGTTTTACGACACTTTGGACCATATAGATTTTGCTAACTATGTTGTTACATACCCATTTCTCAATGTCTGCTGTCATACCGGGCCAATAAAATCGGGAACACATGGCACTGCGTGTTTTGACAATGCCAGTGTGTTTTCCCATGGGGGATGCATGAAACTCCTTGAAGAGGTTCCAGGCCTCTTCTTTGGACCGTACAGCCCTTCTTTCGGGTAAGACTCCATAAAATAGGTCCCCAGCTGTATTAAAACAATGACCACATTATGTCAATATTGTAGTCAAAAATTTTATGTTTATTTAAGATATAAAAAACTTACCATGGATGCTAAATTTTACGGCATACTTCCTCAAAGTTTGCCTCTGTCCTCTGTTGAGCGTCAATGGATAAGAGCCTTCAGAAATAAAACTGAAGACCTCGCCCCGTTTGAACTCCATGTTTGCTATAAATGACACAAGAAAAACATGTAAATTGCATCAACAGGCATTTAAACAAGACAATTCATTAGACACTGCAAATTGTTCAAATATATAATAATACCCTGCTGCAGCTGTGTACACAACAAATACACCTACTGCTACTAAACACGCCGACTGGGGCTGCACTAATATGATATTTCTGCGAAATATAGGCTTTTAGGACAAGAAATACAAAACTAAACAAAATAAAGTTTGTAGTGAAAACTTCTTTCCATCCTTTTTAATTCCGATTTAGTACAAAAAAACCCTTCTTATCTACATGCATGTGCATCCAACAATGCAATTCTTGAAATATGGCAGAAAACACAACAGCGAGTTTAAATGCAATTGACAGATCCCAATTTTTATTGACAACACTGGTGGACGCCATGTCCTTCCTGGACTCAAGAACATCTTCTGTCTTTTATTAATTGAGGCAAAAGTCACACTGATAGTGACTGTTGGCTAGGTCTTTTTATGCTGTTTTGTGTTATTTTAAATGCGAAGTGAATGATCTTATTTTCAGCTTTTACCTGACAAATAAAAGTCAGTCAACAAACACAGGTTCCCAACACGTAGTGCGCATTTATAATTTTTCCCATAAAGGAGGAGGGAAGCTGGCCGATAGCAGGGCACAAAAATAAAGACTTCCTGAAAAGATCAGAGTGTGAACTGTTTGTGTGATAATTACTGGATTAAGGAAGTGTCTAGTATGCTATCACACATAGTAATTTTTGAGAATTTGGAAACAGTTGCTTTTTATTTCCCAAAGTTATGGGGGGAGAAGAGAAGGGAATGGATATTTCAGCTGCCTGAAATAATCTGTTCCCCCTCAATAAAATGGAAACAAATTAATTTACCTGAAAAGTCTTTTACTGTTTTAATTCCTCTCATTATCAACAATAAATCCTGTGATTTTCATAACATTTGCTCTTTTTTTTTGCCAAAGTTAGGATGGGGGAACAAAATATTTGAACCGCCTGATATAATTTGTTCCCCATCTAAAAAATGGAAACAAATTAATTTACTGGCAAAGTCTTTTACTGTGTTTAATCCTATCATTGTCAACAATAAATACTATGATTTTCATAACATTTCCTCTTTATTTGCCAAAGTTAGGATGGGGGAACAAAATTATTTTAGCTCTTTCAGCCACCTGAAATAATATGTTTCCTATACATAAAATGGACATGTACAGTGAATTAATTTCTTTGTTACCTAAAATTTGAATCATTAAATGAAGCTGTACATTTCAGTTTGCAGAAAAACTAGCAAAAGAAGTTGTGGATTTTCCTGTTTCTTTCAACCTTCTACAGCATGAGGTTGGACATTTCTGTGAGACTTATTCTTAACAGTGGTGATTATAACATTAATATTCTTATTTTGAATGTTAATGATTTTTTTTTCATGACTATAATTTGTATGTTTTGATAAAAAAATATGTACTTAGCCAAAACCTAATACATCAACATGTGAAAACAGTTATTTAGCAAAATTGTTTGTCTATAACTTAATAAGTACAATAATTTCATTTCCTGTAGTTATTAAAAGCAGATGCGGTTGAGGGTCAAGAAAACCCCGAGCATCCTGCATATTTACAATATTAGATAAAATTATCAATGTGACACTTCAAATCTGGACTAGATTATTCTCCTCTTCAAGAAGACTCTTTATTACCATGTTTGTGATTTGTGAAACCTTTTTCTGATTTGAAAGTTAAAGTGTGATATAATACCCAATTGAATGAATAGAAACAAAATACAACTCCTAGGGATTGTATGGTCAAATTTTATTTTGAATAAAAGCAAATTTTAAAAAATAGCAGAGCTACATTTAACTAACTAATGAGCACCATTTTTTAGATTTTTGATGAACAGTTGTGATGACTAAAGTTTTCGATCAGTTCCACCTCCAGTTAACAACATGACTAAGTGATATGAGTTTAATTTGTATCTGGTCATTTTCTTTGTATAACTATTGAGAGGGTTTGCTAGCACTGCTAAATGATTTCTCTGGACAGAGAAAAAGATCTTAATTTTGATTCAACCTTACACTTTATCTAAAAAAAATATATGAAATTTTAGTCCTGAACAGTTTTGATTAAACATATTGCCTTTGATAAGCAGTTAAGTTTTGTACACTTCTGAGATTACACACCTGCCCCCTTCATTGTTGTGGATAGACAAGAGTGCCATAAGTTAACCTTCACTTTGTTTTTTCATATTTCCAGGGGACTCTAGTGCATATCATATAAATGGATCTCATGTTTCACATGCTAAATACATCGAGGAGCTTGAAAAGATTGGCATCGTGACCAAAGCTCAGAACTGTGTGGTGTTCCAGGTAAGATGTTAAGATGTTTTAGCATTGTATTTAGATGATTATTTTTACTTTTTTCCCCAAAAAATGTAATTTCATCTCTGCCCTAATTCAGGATAGTGATATTTTAATGGTCTAATCATTACATACATCTTTATGAATGATAAAAGCTGAATTTGTAAAAGGCTAAATTAAGAGAAACAGGACAAAAAGTGGCACAAAACGGAAACGGTGGAGAAAGTAAAGATGTAATTCACCATGTTTCTCTGTAGGGGGCGGTGGAGACCATAGCTTTGAAGGACCCTCAGGAGAGGACTAAGATGTTGGAGTCCATCTGTCAGTCCAAGCAGTACGCTGCAGTATACAAGACGAAGAAAGAAGCTCTGATGAAGGCCAAGGAGGACACACAGTTTCACTTCAACAAGAAAAAATCGGCCACTGTGGAACGGAAACAGGTGTCCCTGGAAAAAGTCGAGGTGAATAAAATTAGCAACTATTTTTTTTCACCTGCACGCTAATAACCTGAAAGGAAAATAAGTTTCCTATATGGTGTAGTTGTGCTACATTTATTTACAGGGTGTCATTAAAACATCTTAAATTAATTTGTCTAAAATTATAGCTTTGAAATGATTGAAATTAATTAAATAAAGTTGGTTAGCCATTAACATGCTAATCACAGGTCTTCAATTTTGTGGGACTTTTCTGTCAGGCAAAAGTTTGAACAGACATCTTCACTGTGTTCTTTGATGGTTGAGGCTACCGCTAACCAGGTGCTAATATTCCCTTCCTAGCTAATTCGCTAGCTTGTTTTGTGTCAACTGGCAAATTTATTGGCTGTTGACTGGACGAAGTTCGTACATTTCTGTGGAGACACACATCTTGAATCCCATACATAAAGGCCTTAAAAAAAGTCTTAAAAACTGAAATTAAAGTTGGTGAAACTGAAATAAAACCTGATTTATTTTTCTAGCAGAAGCTATATTTTTTTGTAGTGTAAAAGTAAAAAAAAGGGACTGAAAAGATTGATTTTGTTCTTAATCTAAATGTATGTCTTGTGACCTGCTGTGGCTTTTTTGAATAATGTCACCCAAAATCTTCACCAAAGATTGTTCATATTTGGTCTGGTCAGACTCTTAACTGGCTCATCCTATATTTCAGGCCCAGAAATACCAGGAGTTGGTAGATGACCTGAACCAGAAACATCTGCAGCTGAGTCTTTTTGAGCTTTACCACAACGAGAAGGGAATCGACGCCATCAGCAACACACTGAGGGGTAGGAAGGAGAACACAGCGGAAATGAACCAGGAGTTAGGTGCTGCGGAGCAGAGCGTCAAAGCCCACAAAAAAGAACATGGACGCCTCACTAGAGAGGTGCAGCACATGGACAAGAAGATCCGGTGTGTTTGTCCCGACAGCATTATAAACTTTTTTTCTTTACAACTTTGAGTAAAATCATGTTTCGTCTTTGCATACCATTAATCTTCTCTGCTGTTTCCTCGTGGCAAAGCGGTCAGGAGGAAGTCCTGAGTCAGTCCAGGTCACAGTACATCAAAGCCAAGGTGAACACGTCCCATCACGTGAAGAAGGCCGAAGAGATCGGCGAAGCCGTGAAGAGGAAGAGGCGGGCGCTGGCTGCCAAGGAGCAGCAGCTGGAGGAGGGTCGGCAGGAAGTGGTGGAGCTCCAGAGGGCCTGGAGGAGGTACGAGAAGCAGACCCAGGAAGGAGTGGCGAGGGGCAGAGACATCAGTCTGGATGAGGACCAGGTAACCGTGCATGAGCCACGTGCAAACACTGTTCATAAAATCAAGCTGGACATATTCATTTTCAAGTTTCAAATAGTAAAAAAGAATTTTAAAAAATAAAAGGTTTGAAACTTGACACACGTATGAAGAAAATGTGTTTACTGTATAACTTCAGCGTAAATAATTCAAGAATAACTACATTAATTTGCAAGAACACATTTGAACCTTTTTTTTTAAGAGAATCTAAAGCCCAATTCTTGCATTTACAGAGCAGTTGAAAGCGTCATTTTCAACCACTTTGTGCAGCTTCGTGTCCTTGCTGATGAATGTGGCATCAGCCTCCATTGGTCTCTGGACTTGCAGAGGATTTAGAGTTTCAAACACCTTCTCCAGCTGCGTTTGCCTCAGGGAGGCACAGAGTGCGTTTGCGTTTCATGTTTCGTTAAAAGGCTTCAGTGACCCGTTGTGTTTCCACAACATCGCAAAGCTTTCATACATCTTAGTTCTTATTCAGTTCATTTTTTAAATCCAAAATATTTTCAGACCATTTAAAAAATCTTTTATTCGTGTATCTAAAATCTTTTCTGTGAGGCAAAAGTTTGAAAAGATGTGTGCATCTTCATTTCAGTCTGACTCAAGACAGTTGATGTCACAGTTGCTAACTAGCTGCCAACGTACTGTTGCTCACTAGCTTTTTGACATCTATCATTGAGGAGGAACAAATGACGATAGAGTCACTTGGAGTGAAATCCAACACATGGAACAACAAAAGTTTAATATTTTTCAACTTCCTTGTTGGTCACATACAAGGGAAGGTGCATTTGATACAAGAAAAACTGACACGGTCCAGGCACTGATGGACGCAGGGACTGAACAGTGAATACAAAACAGGTGTTTATTAGGGAATCAACTCAATCTTAGTCAGACAGGCCAGGGTCAGAACCAGGGAGTCCAAATCAGGGTCGGGCAGTTCCTGATCTCGGGGTCAGACAGGCAAGGGGTCAAAGTCAGGAGGTCCAACTCCAGTGGAGAAGGTCAGGATCAGGGACAGGAGAGGCAACTGGGCAGAAGTGAAGGGACAGACAGGTTAGTTACTGGGCAATTCGCTCAAGTAGCTACAGCAGGCCTGAAGGTGTTACTACTGAGGGTTTCACAACAATCTGATGCTGTGCAGGAGGAAGATATGTCCTTATATGGCAGCAGCTGGAGATCAGGGTGATGATGATCAGGTGTCAGTGGTCACAGCTCAGCAGCAGCTGTGACAAAAACTTTTAATCTTGGCACTATGGGGGTTATTAAGGCTTTAGAGAGACATATGCAGCCAAGAGCCACAAACAGACGTCAGACCAGATCCCCAACCGCCGGCTATATTTGTAGGTTTTTTTTTTAACTTCCATTGAAGATGGCTTTAAAATTGGTCCTTAAAAAGTCTTAAATTTGACTTGCTAAAACCTGCATATACTGCGGAACTAGAGACGGAGGGATAATGAGTGATAATAATAGTTATTATCACTAGGATTATTATTAGTGATAATAATGAAGTCTAAAACCACCATGTTCTGTGTTCCAGCTGCATCAGTACAAGGAGCTGAAGGAGCTGGCCCAGCAGCAGGGCGCTGTCCTCTGCCAGCAGGCCGACAAGCTGCACTGGGAAGTGAGGGCAGACAATGAAAAGATGGTTTTTGACCAGCGCAGAAAGAAGGAGCTAGAGGTGCTTTTATCTTTCCTCGTCGTACGAGATCCATGATGTTTTGATGACAGCTGGATGGTCATAAATCTCTGGGAAATATGTCCGTTAAATCTTCTGTGCTTCAACTGAAACATATTTTTCAGGTTGCCATCAGAAACAACCAAACTCACCTGGACGAATTCATGAGTAGAGCAGAGAAACTAGAGGAGTACTCCCAGAAATGCAAGTAGGTCAAATATATTTGGTCTCTAACGCAGAATTTCAATCATATTTTTTCATATTTTGGAAAAGTTTATTTAATGTAACCTGGAAAGAAAGTGCAACAAAGTTAACATTTTGACCCAGTCAGTCGCTTGAAGATCTTGATGAGCGGCAGCAGAGCCTGACTGCAGAGCTTCAGCACATGACCCAGCGTGGTGAGGAGGTGAAGCAGGAGCTGGACCAGGTGATGGAGGAGCTGCGGAGCGCCAGGCTGGACAGCCATGAGACCAGGAGGCAGCAGCAGCGCCGGGAGCTGCTGGAGAAACTCCGCAGATTCTACCCTCAGACGGTCGTAAGACCAGAACCCCGACAGCAGTAAACACCAACCCTGCAGTGGTCCGGTTCGTCGCAAACTATGTGACCGCTTTGTTTCAGTTTGGGCGCCTGTCCGACCTGTGCAGCCCGGTCCACAAGAAGTACCAGCTGGCCGTGACCAAGGTGTTCGGCAGATATATCAACTCTATCGTGGTGTCGTCTGAGAAAGTGGCCCGCGAATGCATCGCCTTCCTCAAGGAGCAGCGGGCCGAACCCGAGACCTTCCTGCCCGTTGACTACCTGCTTGTACGTCACATCGTTTCCCTACACGCAGGTCGACAGCAGAAGGACAGAAACTCACAACTCTGGCGCTTACCGAAGTGACATAAGTTGATGTTTGTATGGCTTCTTGAAATTCCTGAAAATACTTCATTTTCTACTAGGGGTTTTTCAAGATTTGGAAAGTCCTCAATTTCTGCCAATAATCTGGCACAGCAACAAGACATTAGTGCAGTTCTAGTACCAGTGGCAGATTATAATTAGTATTTTCATCACTATTAAGAATTATTGACATAAAACAAGCTCCTATATTGTGCTGAAAAGTTACTTCGAAGTTAGTTTTGTCTTATATCAGTTACATTAAGATATTTACACTAAAAAATAGACAAAAATATTTGGTAAGATTTTGTTGCACCGTTGATCTATCAGTGATGGACTCAGAACTGAACCTTTAGTCATATGAAGACAATTACAAAGTCAGTCTTCTATCACATGAAGAACATTTCTAGGATTGCAGATCCAGATAATATATAGACTAATTTTGTAATAAAGTGATATATAACATTTGATTAGAGCCAAAATTTAGAAAACCAGATATTATCAGGTCATACACCTAATAAAACGATGGACACCATTTTTTCTCACTGTCTAAAGTTAAAACTTTAGACAGTGAGAACTTTTAGTTCATTTCTATTGTTTTTGTCTCTAAAGTAAAAGGAGAAAAAGTGTTTGAATTTGACTGTGGGAAAAGCAGATGAACTCTGACCCTCGTCCCCCTGGTGTTCAGGTGAATCCTCTAAACGAGCGTCTGAGGGAGATTCCAGGAGTCAAGATGATGGTGGACGTGGTGCAGGTGAACGCCGGCGGCGCTCAGCTGGGAAAGGTGGTGCAGTATGTCTGTGGTAACGCCTTGGTGTGTGAGACCATGAGAGAAGCTCGCAGCGTGGCCTTCGACAGGCCCGACCGAGTCAGAGTAAGCCCAACGCGGAGCTCGCTTTGCGTCGCGTTGCCGCTGTTCCTTACGAATATGTGCTAATCGTCGGTGTGGGCTGCAGACGGTCACCCTGGATGGGACGATGTTCAAAACGTCGGGCGTTATTTCCGGAGGCTCCAGCGACCTGCGGACCAAAGCTCGGTGCTGGGAGGAGAAGGACGTGCGACGTCTGAAGGAACACAGGGATCAGCTGATGAACGAGATGCGCGTCAGTCGTCACATGAAATGCTTTCACTTCGTTTGGGTCCTTTTGCTGCTGCTCTTCAGATTTATCGTTAATCTGACTTTTTCTTCAGGACTTATCGAGACTGAAAAGGAAGGAAGCTAATTTAAAACAGATCTTGGCTGAGTCTCACGGAGCCCAGACCCGTCTGAAATACACCCGGACAGACCTGGAAATCCTCCGGACTAAAACCATCCCCAAATGCCAAGCGGTAGGAGCACAGAGCTGCTGTTAGGTCTCACTCTTATCTGACTGCTGGACACACATCTGCTGGTGCAGAAAAAAACAGATTATATAGAGAATCGCAATTCCTAGTCCGGATCATTCTCGGTTGATTCAAAATGCTCAAACCTCGATTTTAAAATTAAACCGTACGTCTTTGCTGCTCCTATTTGCAAGTGTGCTGCATGTTGCATTACACAGCCACTGATTCTCCTCTTCAGATCAAACGTGTTGATGTCAGTTTTGTGCCTGTGATGGTTTCAGGAGATTTCCCGTCTGGAGAGCGAATTGGCAAACCTTGAGTGTCAGATCGAGATGCAGCAGGAGAATCTCGAAGTGAAAGATGCAGAGATGAAGAGGATTAGAGAACAGATTGATCAGGTGCAGCTTCTCCAACACGTTCACATTTAGAAAAGAAAACATTTCAGGTTTCTTAACTCAGCCAATCAGCCCCAGGAAAAATAAGTGCAGCTCCTGAATTGGTTATTTTGCAAAGACCAGCCAATCACATGTCAAGTAGAAGTTCTGCCTTCCCAAGCTGCATTTACCTTCAAAGATTTTGAATATGGAAAACACCTTTTTTCACACCTAACTATTCTTCTTGAGATTGGCACTAATCTGTTATTATTCTACTCTATTCATAGCTGGCATTGGGAAGGTAATTGTGCTTGGGATCATGTCATGTTAAACTGTGTGGATGTTTTTAGATCGATGACACAGTGTTTGCGGACTTCTGCGCTAAGATCGGCGTGGAAACCATTAGAGAGTTTGAGCAGGAACACTTGAAACAGAAGGCGGAGCTCGACAAGAAACGGTAAAACACACGTGTGTGTTTACATTGTTATATGTATAAAGTTTAACCTGGTTAATCTGGTAGGTTTAGTGATGATTATGAAGAAATAAGACAGAAGAACTCCTCCTCCCTTTACAGGTTTCTCCTGTTCTTCATCAAATTAATGTTAAGCTGGCGTGGATATAAAAATCTGTCTAAAAATAATAATTTAATGTATAAATCCAGCCAGACTTATGTGGTCTTATGTGACAAAGTAATTGCCTCCCTCATTTTTAGTCATAAAATATCTCCCATTATCCCAGTTTTTATTGATTTTAACTGCATTTTTTTTACTGCATTAAATATTTCAATTTGGCCCCTAATTTACCCCTTTGAAGAGCCCGTTTGTAATGAAGGCCGTTCAAGATTCACATATCTCTCCCCGAAGGCTGGAGTTTGAAAGTCAGCAGACCCGCTTGAACGCTCAGCTTGAATATGAAGAGGAGCAGCTGGCTCAGGAGAAGAAGAAACTCAGCAAAATGGAAGACACCGTCAGGAAGGAGGAGCAAGCCACGGTGGAAAGCAGAGAGGTGGAGTCACTTTCCAAGCTTTTGTGTAGCAACAAAGAAATAGGAGTAAATAGTTTCTGCTTTTCCATTGATCTTAAAATTGTGCAAATTAGAATTATGACGTTGGAATTCGCTCAACGGAAACCCGGCAATTCGCAAAATCCTTTTCCACCAGACGTTTTTGCTCGAGGATGAGGTGGTTTATCGAAATTAGTGTATTTTGCAGAACTAAAATGGAAACCTTTTTCGCATTACACGAGTCACACGATCAATAACCTGATGTTACTACCAGAGGAAAAGATGGAGAAGACGACAGGAAGTGGTAGGATGATGATGGCATGACATTTTTTAAATGTTTGTGTATCACATGAACAAACTTATTCACACGTGACTTTAATGTGTCTCTTATTTTTTTTCGACTTGAGCAGAATGCTGACCAAATTTTGCGCACATTACAAGTAGCCCGAACTTTTGTTTCCTCCCTTTGCTGTTATTGTCAATATATGATAACAGGCATTTAGCTTTGTGTTGTTTGTTTATTACCTGTACTTTAAGCTAACTTTCACCGTTTTCCCCGCAGGTTGAGAACAATCTCCTGGAGACGGTAGAGGAGTGTCAGAACAAGCTTCTGGAGATGAAGAACGAGCTGCTCCTTAAAAAAAGCCAGGTGGCCTCAGTCAAAGCTGAGCTCAACCAGAAAGCTCTAAAGCTGCAGGAGACAAACAAGTAAAGATCCTCCAGAACCGGCACTTTCTGAAACATAGACCGATTTGTACAGCTGCTGAGTCGTCTTTGTTTTAAAACTTTAAAATAGTCCACAGCCGTTACAAGAGTCTCTTTTAAAGAGACTCAAAAATAATTTGGATGAAACGTTTCTTAACTTCCAGAAGTAGTTGAACATTGGATAAAAATTGCACAAAAAATTGTGATTGAAATCATGATAGCATATTTTGGGCCTGCTGATTGGCTGTTGATATTTTACTACCAGGTTTCAGTCTATATTTAAGGGATTTCTTCCAAACCTTAAAATTCATAGCTTCTTAAAAATCTACAAGTTTCATATACAATTGTATAAATTCTATTTATTTTAACACAGAGATAGTAAAAAATGTAAATAATAATTTTACAAACTTTAAAGAAAATACTGTAATTCATATTTAGCAGTTTAATCCAGAGGTTCCCAAACAGGATTAGCTTCTCAGTTGGGACCCACAAAAAATACTACAAAATAAAAATTTGACTTATAGAAAGTTTCTTTCACACTTTTATTTTCCATTCAGTATATATATTTTACATTAATGCTGCCTCGTTTCTTCTGATTTCAGCGGGCCAGGCTATTCTAGCACGAGGAGCAAAGGAACTTGACAAATCTGACTGACTAATTAGAAGGATGAATTGTGGCAAATGACATTTTAATAAATTATTTTAACTTATGTTCCATAATAATGCTTTAAAAAACAGATTAGATTTTATGATGACATTTTTCTGGTGAAAAAAAGAGGTTTTTTTCCTCACTCCCTCCAGTTTTCTGTTGCCTCTTTGGCGCCCCCTGGTGTTTCTGTTATGCCAGATCAGAACTCTCACAGAATAATTTTAATAAGTCAGAAATCAGACCCAGTCCGTATTCATTGCTGAAAAAAAATCCCTCATTGATGTTATAAATGAATAAATAAATGTGACTGCAAGCTTTTATATCATTATTATGTGTTTATTTAAGGATCCCCATTAGTCTCTACCACATTACAGACTATTCCTCCTGGGGTCCACACCACATATCAATACAACAAAAATCCTGTTTTTACAAATATTACAAAAAAAGACATAGTAAAATACCTTAAGGAACAAACAAAATCAAAACATTAAATTCAAATTAACCACCTCAGCAATTTTAACAAACATTACAAAACGAGACCATAAAATTCCTTTAAACACACAAACAAAATTAAAACACAAAATTTCAACAATTTCAAGGATAGTTTAAAAACAAACTAATGATTGTTGCCATCAATCATTTGCCTGTTTGTACACCAGACTGTACAAGAAGCTTGTGTAACAAAGCGTTTGGTTGAGGTGGAATTTGAAGCACGTTTGACCAAATTCTGATATCTTTACACTGCTGGAGCCTGGAGTTTGTGTTTTTATAGTCTAATGATCCAGAAAACTGCTGTTGTTGTTTTTAAGAGCGTCGTTAGCATCCCGGCGTTTTTTTGTTTTGCGTTCAGAGAGCTGACGAAGCTCCAGCGCGAGGTCATGTCCGCGGAGACGGCTTTGGAGCAGAAGCGCATGGCTCGACACAACATGCTGCTCGCCTGCAAAATCCAGGACCTGCAGATCACCATGGTGACAGGCAGCCTGAACGAGATCAGCGAGCTGCAGGTGGGGCGTCTGTTCCAGTAGCTTGACTGGTTACAGAAACAAAATGAAACCGGAATAATATCAAAGTTTTGTATTTGTCGTTTTGCAGCTCATGACGGATTCAGAAAGTACCACAGCCACGATGGACATTTATGAACGAGAAGCTCAGTTCGTTATTGATTATTCTGAGCTGGAAGAGGAGCTCACGGTGAGAAGAGGGTTATGATAGTTTTTTGGTTTTTCATTATAGTTTGGTTTTATTTCATTGGTTTGTCTGATGAATACACAACAGAAGATGCCATTTTCAAAAAAAAGTATTTGATGGTTGTTGAACAACCAACTGACTGGAGTTTTCTCCTAACTTTTGCTGTCGCCATTTTGTTTACTAATGCTGTAATTTGCTGTAAACTGTTTGTTTGGGGGGTGAAAACAGTTTCACATCAGTTTGAAAGGCTAATAAGTAGATCCAGAAATACAAAAAAGGAGGATATTGCATCTATAATTAGATTCTGTTTTACTTAATTTTATAAATTCACAATATATCTCCAGGTAGTTATAGTTTGTACTTCAATTAACAAAAATGTTTTCTCAATTTCAGTTATTGTGATTTGGTTAGTTTTAGTCGACTGTAATAACCTCAGTCAGCTAAAATTCAGCTGAATAATTTTTTCCCTTAACTTCAGTCTGACGTTCAGTGTGTTTGTAATGACTGTATTTACTGACAGCATCTGTGTGATGAGGAGCAGCTGGAGGCTCACATGGAGAAGCTGAAGGAGACGGTCTCCTCTCTGGAAGAAGTGCTGCAACGCACCACACCGCCTAACCTGAAAGCTCTGGAGAAAATGAGGGAAGTGAAGGACAAGCTGCAGGGGGTGACTGAAGGTGGTTTCATTTTCCTGCCGTTTTGTGTCTTTGCTCTTGAGTTTTACCTTCTAGCACAAAGATATTGACAGTATTGATGCCATAATATCTCTCAAGAATCTAAATGAAACCCCAAAAAAGAAAAAGAAAAGTCTCTTCAACTGTTGGGAGCTGAAAAAAGTACTTTGTGAAAATGTACTAGGGCTGTACTTTCTGTTTAGATATCCAGAAGGTTTTCCAGTTCAGATTTGGCTTAACGTTACACAACAACTGCCTTCTGTGCTTTAAAACCTGCTGTACTTTAAAACAAATTCACATTTGGGGGGGAGAAATTTCCAAATAGCCATCTGAGTCAAGTTAAAGTGACATTTATATTGTGACCAGTTGTTGTCTTCACTTGGAACTATTTGTGACGACTTTTTTCTGATCTTTTGTCACGTTAACGTGTTTAAAAACGTGTCTAAAGGTGAAGATGTCAAGCAGAATCAGTGGAACATCTTGAGTGTGTGTGTTGCTTTTGATGCACCTCCTGTCTCAGCTGTGTGTGATTTGGGTTCAATATGTGGCTTTCACAGTGTCCTGCTGTCTACGGTATACTTTACTTCAGAATAGAATTTAATGTTTGTCACTGTATACATTATATGTACAATGAGATTAAGATGACATCATTGTCTTATGCGTAAACATAAAATTTCAAATTTTTTCATAACCAAACCCTCTTTAATTGATTTTTCTCTCTCTTTCTCTTCTTTAAAGGAAATAACTAATCAAAGGGAAATCTTAAAAATGTTTTATGCCCTCTACGAGTTTATTGGCAGGCGGGGAGAATCCAGATTTTCCGAAAATTATATCTTTATAAATGGCAAACTCATTTAATTGATAGCATTGTTTGTTGTTTTTACATATACGAGTCATCTAGCTGTCTGAGAATGAAACCTCAATGTTTAATTACCCAGTCATTAAGAAAATAGGTCCAGCTGTCACTGCTGCTTTTACTTTCGAGCATTTGGCATCTTTATCAGAGCTACACTGCCGTGTATTTGAGTTGCACTGGTTCTGTAGCTTATTTATCAAACTGTTATTGTTGCAGTGCCAAGTGTAAAGTAAGGCTACATCATTTTTGTTTGGGTTACCAAACCAGATGATGTTCACATGTTACATATAAGAACCGTTGTTTTCTAAATAAAGTTTCTTAAATGCACTCTTAGGTTTAGTTTTCCTCTGACTGATAAACTTGGACTCTCTCTTCCTCATCAGCCTTTGAAGCCAGTACCAGAGCAGCCAGGAGGTGCAACCAGGAGTTTGAGCAGGTCAAAGCTCAGCGGTTCCAGCTCTTCAGTCAGTGCTATGAGCATGTGCTGCTCGTCATCGATGAGATCTACAAACGGCTCTGCAGAAACAAGAGTGCCCAGGTGAGAGCTGTCCATATAAAGCCCCTCTGAGGACTGCAGGACTGGCTGGTGTAAAACACAAATCTGCGCCAGACACAGGAACAAGTCGGCCATCTTTTTCACTCGCGTTTTCTCAGCGACCAGAAATGGCTTATTTGCTGTTTTTTTTCCCTCCGTTATTAAACTGTTGATGTGTTCTTAAATGACCATATCTGAATTTGATCTTTACATGAACATTTTCCATGGTGCTTCAAGGCCATTCTGAGTGCTGAAAACCCAGAGGAGCCATATTTAGGTGGCATCAACTACAACTGTGTGGCTCCAGGGAAGCGCTTCATGTCCATGGACAATCTGTCTGGTGGAGAAAAGGCCATCGCTGCTCTCGCTCTGCTGTTTGCAATACACAGGTAACCTGGGTTACCAGGTTCAAAGAAATCATTTGCAAAGCGTAATTATTTTTATTTTTCTGTCCATCGTTAATGAATTAAGTCTTGTGCCTCTTCCTTTAGCTTCCGTCCAGCTCCTTTCTTCATCTTGGATGAGGTGGACGCAGCTCTGGACAACACCAACATCAGCAAGGTGCAAATCTATGGAGAACGCATCCGGACAAAAACAGCAATAATCAGGAATAAATAAATGGCTCCATGAAGACATTTATGTGTTAAATATTGCATTCAGAAAGAAACACAATAAGAACTTTCCCAAATTATTTACTGTTACAGAGTAACAGTGTGTATTTGTTTATCATTTTCAACAATATTAGTTTAAATATTTAATTTTATAAATCTGCAAAGAAACAAACAAAGTAGAAAAAAGGAGTAAAAAATGCAAAGAGGAAATGTTAGGGGAGGAAATAAACCAATGAATAATTCATAAAAGAGACAGTAAATTTAAAAAGTAGTAATTAAATATAGAATATGATGAGAAAATAAGTGTAAGTAGTAAAACTAAAACAGTATTAAATACTTACAGAATATGGGAAGGAAAAGAGATAGAAATGTATGGAATGAAAAGATAGTAAAAAAAATGTAGTAAATCCAGAATATGGGAAGAAAAAAGAAAAATAATGAAATTAAAAGTGAGTCAATAACAAACAGTAAATAAATATTTAATATGGGGTAAAAAATGAAATGAATATGGGAGAAAAAGGAAGAACAAATAATGAAACAAAATGTAACAGTAAATTAAAAAATATTAAATGCACAATATGAAAAATTAGGAAATTAAGGAAGCCGATAAAAACAATACGATTGTCAATAAAATGGAAAATAAAATAATAGTGATTATTAAAATTCATACTGTCGAAAACGATAAATATTTATGTTACACTGTGTGATCCAAAAGCTGAGAACGTTCTTATTTGTTGGATTTGATATTTAGCACATAAATTACTTAAGTACTTGTAAATTACTTAGATTTATCAAGCCATTTATTAATTTTTGTTTATCACCAATAATGTCAGGATCTGTCCTCCATACACGCTGCAGGCGGGACGCTCACCACTGGGCTTTAGCTGCTGATACATTAGTTGATAAAACTTTTCTGTAACTAGAATCCCGTGTTGTGATTGGTCTCCAGGTGACGAGCTTCATCAGAGAGGAGTCCAGAGAGAACATGCAGATCATCGTCATCTCCCTGAAGGAGGAGTTCTTCTCCAAGGCCGACGCCCTGCTGGGAGTTTACTCTGACGTGGGAAAACATTTTCCACGTTGTTTATTCAGTTAGAAATTCGTCCGCACTGATGTTTTTTCCCCTCGTTTTTCCAGTTGGATGGATGCATGTTCAGCCGCGTTCTGACCCTTGACCTGCGTCCTTACCCTCTGGCTGAAGAGGAGAGCAGCAACGAAGCAGACAAGGAGACCCAAGCAGACAGAGGATCTGAGTCCAGTTGCTCCAAAGTTTCTTCATGAACAAAATCATTAGTTTGCAGTTCAACTCTGTTTAGAAAAAACTGTTCTTACAGTTTCAGTTTGTTATTGTGAAATGGTAACAGCTGTTTTCTGTTGTTATTTTAGTGTTTTTTCTAAAACGTGTTAGTTTTTCAGTTCCTCGAGTGGTAAACTTAAATCTCCGGTGCTTAGCGTCGGATCGACCCGGTATAAGAACTGCTTGTGAGTCTGGTTCTGTTATTTATAGTCAGTAACATGACAGGAAGTTCAGGTTTAAATAAAGTTTTTGTATTGAAAAAAAAACTTTCCATGTTTGTAATGTTTTGTATTGTTATGCTGTGAGCTTAACTCCTGTTCATTAAAAATACATTGAACAAAATATGTTGATATATTTCTGTGTTAATGATTGAATCATTTTATGACGTGGGAGATAAAGCAGTAAGCTTATTTGTTAATGTTATTATTTATGCTACTTAACATTTACTAAACATAATAACTGCAAAATTATCGAAGAAATCCGTTTATTTCAACTAGTGCTTTTCCTCCACAGCAGCAGGGGGCAGCAAAGAACCAAGCAGTGCTTCCGGGCTTAATATTTACGGAAGAAGGCAGATCAGGAGGTCTGGTTTTGACGAGCAGGAACATAAAATGATATTTTCTCCACAGTTTAATTATAGATCTTTAGTAATTAAGCGTTTTGTTGCTGCCGCAGGACAGATCTCAGCTAATAAGCTGTTTGAGACATGATGAATCTGCTTTTGTAGTTTAAAATCCTGTCACGCTTTTGACCTCTGGGTTGCTTTAAAAACAATCCAGAAAACAGCTGATATCAAGCTGAGTGGAAGGTGAGGTTTGCAGTCTGGTGTCGTTACTATGGGAAACGAACAGAGTGGAGATGCGGAACATAAACACTCCGATTACAGTACAGCTGGTAAGATCACCTGGTTCACTTAAATACACAGCCATGTTAAATAAAGTTTATGTGCTGCAGTATAAGTTCTGCTTTGCTCAGGTTCATCTCTGACTGGTGTCGTTTCAGCGGTGCCATCACCCGCCAGGCAGAAGGCAAAGATGGACGACATCGTGGTTGTGGCTCCGGGGACTCAGTCACTGAGGAACATCCACAACGACCCCGATGTGATCAAACTCCAAGAGATTCCCACGTTCCAGCCGCTCCTGAAAGGTACGACGCGCCGCAACATCATTTATTTAAGAATGGTAAATAAATGACCCGCGAGTACAAGGCAGTGGAAGGACAACAAAATTTGGGTTTTTTTTAATGACATGAAGACTTTTTGAGATGAAAAAATTTGTTAAACACAAAGCAGATTTTTTTAAATGATCACGCTGTGCAGTTTGTTGCTTTTTATTCGAGTATGTTTACTCAAAATCAGACCTGGATCCACCCAAATCTGCATTTTATTTAGTCATAAAACAAGCATTAAACCGTAAAAGTTTTCAAAGAATACTGACCCATATTCTACTCTTTTGCTAAGAATAGACAAGAAAAGTTTTATGACAACAATAATAATAAAACTTTGTTGTGGCCCTCAAATACTTTCAACATAATAATTTTAGTCCATATGATAAAAAAGTTCGAACATTTCTGAAATGGAGCCAAGCGGTATCCATGCTTTGTGTATCTAACCTGGTGGAAGAACTAGTTAAGACTTAGAACACAAAGGAACCAGAACATTCTTTGCTTCACAAAAGTTTTTATCAACCTTGAATATTTTCACCAGAAAATCTAATGAATTGAAAATGGTTTTAAGTGCATAACTGTTGAGCAGGAAGTCAATGATCCCAGTTTTATGGACGTTTGTTCCAGATTTGTGTTGCATAGACTGAATGCTGCTTTTCCAGGCTTGGTTCTGGTTCTGGGAATGCAGAACCAGAACCTTTCAGACCTGACAGGTTCTGCAAGGCTGATGCAACAACAGCAGATTTTTAATAGATTTTGCACTAGTAAGTTAGTTTTGTCTTATTTCAAGTGTACAAGACTGGAAATTAGACCACAAATACTTGATAAGATGTTTTGTTTTTCAGTGAAAATAAAACCTAAGGCAACCAAATATCTTCAGAAATCTACTTTTTGGAGCCTTATATTATAAAAAATATATCTCAGACTTTTCATTTAGGTTCTGATCCACTGTCTTTTCTTGCTCCAGCATGCTTCGGCAGGTCTTTGGTTTTGTGTTTGCCTCTCCATAGGAGTGCTGAGCGGTCAGACGTCCCCAAGCACCGTCTGTCTGGAGAGGCTGGACCCGGCCCAGGTCCTGCAGCTCTGCATCCGATACCAAGACCACCTGCACCAGTGTGCTGAAGCCGTGGCTTTCGACCAGAACGCTCTCGTCAAGAGGATCAAAGAGGTTTGGATTTCACTGAGTAAAAACCAGAGAAGACTCACCGTATGTACTGTCCTTCGGTACAAACTGTCTGCCGACTTTTTTGTTTTCCCCTTTCAGATGGACTTGTCTGTGGAAGCCTTGTTCAGCATAATGCAGGAGCGCCAGAAGCGCTACGCCAAGTACGCCGAGCAGATCCAGAAGGTCAACGAGATGTCCATGATCCTGCGGCGCATCCAGATGGGGATTGACCAGACGGTGCCGCTAATGGAGCGGCTCAACCACATGCTGCCGGAGAGCGAGCGGCTGGAGCCCTTCAGCATGAGGTCAGAGGGCGAACCGGCCTCCAAGTAGCCCAAGCTGGACCCAAACCCAGCTGCAGAACAGGTGGATGAACGTGGAACGCTTTGACTTCATCTGTTTTGGTGGAACTAATGGCATTAAGGAAGTAGCTCGTTCAGTCCTGCATGTTTTCCCAACACGAGGAAGGAGCAGGGAAAGGTTTCACATCTTCCTCTTGGATACAAAAGTGTAAAAATCATGGAGACACTTGCCAAAAAAAAAAGCAGCCTTAGGACTACAGAAGGCTTTTCGGATCACTCGTCTCACTTTACAAATCTTGGCTGGAATCTGCCTTTTAGCTCCAGATCTGGTGTTTTGTCCTGAGCGTCGAGATCAAGACCCTCTACTTGTGACAAACTGAGAATGTTCTAGATGGACACAACCCACAAGTCAAAGAGTCAATGTTTGCTTTGAGTTTTACTTGAATGATTTGGTTTGAAGTATGTTGAAGTAATAGCAATGAATTAAACTAGTGCTTTTAAAAAATCTGGAGCTTATTACAAAAAAATGACTGACGAAGCTCTCAGTCCGTGACGTGTTTTAGGATCACGTGAAGAAATCTCGGCCCTATTAATGTTTTGCTGCCGAGTGACACCTGAACAGTCCTGCCTACCAACAGGAAGTGGGAAGGGTAGAAGGGTATTTTTTATGTGCCTAAAAATCCTTAAATATTAACACAGCTAACCTGGTAGGGCCCTGTGAGAATTGTCACAAAATATGCATTCATTAAATAAATCTTTTGACTCTTTTCACCTCCCCAAACACAAATGTGTCCCTTGTACAAAGCAAGTGGAGCAGCAGAAGAACTCCAAGCATTAATGACAGAGGAATGGGTCAAAAAGGTGAATTATACAAGTTGTGACTGTAAATATTGACTTGTCACACAAACCTGTTTTTTTTAATAAAAACCTTTAAAGTGAATAAAATGTCCTTTTTCTTCATGCAAGAGCTATAAGTTAAAGGGCAAAGACGGTTACATCCAGCAAGTATCCAAGTTTGTTTTTTCCACTAGGTGGCGCCAAATATGCATTTTTTTTCTGTATGGTCCAAAACGCAGTCAATAAAAGTTCCGTTTTTCACAAATTCAGTCATTAAATGAAACACATCAAATTAATTAGACACAAACTGATGCTTTCAAGTCTTTTTTATTTTCTGTTTAAATTAAAACAAATCTAAGATCAGATTATTTCATTAGAAACAAAAAAACATGTTTAATACAGAAGTATGAGCATATTTAAAAGTATATTTTATACCTGACTAAATATTATTTTAGAAAAAAAAGAGTTTTAATCCAACTCCTCCCCCCCAAAAAAGGAAAAAAAAACAGCTACATGGGTTATGCATGTTCTATTTTATTAATGGACGATAAAAATACAATCCTGAGCAGACACCAGGCAGCCAGCTGGTATTTATCATCACATTTTTTCAATGTCTAAATATGTTCAACCTTGAATTCCTCAAGTGGCATAGTTTGAGTTTAACATAGCTCAACTTCTGTAAAGTAACAACTTGAATATGTTTATGCATATATATATATAAGTTGCAGTATGTGACTTTTATGTAAGAAAATATTAATTTTACATATTTGTTAAAACTGTCACCATGTGGTGACAGCATAATATGAGACAGATAATCTGTGAACAGATCGATCTCCACCACCTCCTCACTGGCCTGCTGCTGCCATCTGAAGAAATGCACCAACCAATCAGAGCCAGGAGGAGGGGCTTAGAGTTGTCAATCATTCTCATGTGTGCTGCCAAATATTCTAGTGGTGGAAAAACAAATTACTATTATGGGAAAACTTTATTAGCTATCATCAGTGGTCATGCTAACTAGCCTTAGCATTCAGGGCAGAATATGCTATCTGGAAGAAGCTGTAGCCTAGCAGATCACAAGGAAGGGATGAGAGAATGAGTAGCGTACATGAAGTGATTGACAGCATTAAGACCCTCCTCACTTTGATTGGTTGACAGATTATCTATCTTACACTGTACTGTCACAATATATTAACAGATTTAACAAATATGTAAAACAAAAAACAAAACATTTTTCATAAAGTTACACACTGCAAGGGGAAATGAGCAGATTTTTCAGAGGTAGTAGACATATTGCCAAAAAGCATTTAGATGAAGAAATAATCAACCAAACACAAATTTCTGTTCTTTTTCTGCTGTTTATATAAGCAAATACACATACACACACACACACACACACACACACACACACACACACACACACACACACACACACACACACACACACACCTCCTCAAACCTCAAGAGAACTTTTCTAATTCCCTTAAAACGGGTTGAACCGTGAGCATTGATTTTGTGTTTAATCTCTCCCACTATTAAAATCAATATAAAAGCTTTAGACTTAAAATCAAAGGAGGCTTTAGACTCAACTCCCCTCCACAAATTGCTTCTGCCTCTGCAAGAAAACCCATTTTTGCCGGACAGCAAGTTACTTGCTTCGTAGTATCTGTGCCAGATCAGTCATTTTCATCTACTTGATGTATAAACCCTGAATAGGCTTCCACCGGATTTAACCGTCTTTCTTGAATTGGAAGACGTATTTACTTCCGTTTGAGTCGGTACGACTAAATGTTTGCTGAATTTTAATCAGGGTACAACGTCCTGATAACCACTCTGTCTCCTTCTTTCACATTGCGCCGCAGCATTAGTCCACTTCGTTGACATATGGGACATAAAACAGAGACTAACCTTCACTGGAACTTTAACTGGAACTCTTTTTGATATGTTATCGCCTTTCATGTTTAAATTGAAACGGGTGGAAATGCCTTAAACAGCCTTTGGAGGGATGGGCGGCGTGTGTATTGTTTGAACGTCGCCCTTGAAGTGAAAACTGTGGCATAACTCGGTGGCGACAAGGTGTTAAAGCTTCTCTGAATCTTATGTAATGAGGAGTTGCTCCTGACGCTCAGAGCTGGATATTAACACTGCCAGATGATTCAAAATAATCTGCAGCCAGGATATTCATTCTCTGAAATGAAAGAGAAATCCAATTTCCCCCTGTATTCTTCTCATTTGAATATAAATCAAAAGCCTGGTTTGCTGACTCCCTCCTTCCTGGAGCAACGCTTCAAATTAAAAACATGAAAATATGTCAGAGCTTCTGTTGGTTGAGCTGCAACACTGCTTCTGTCTCTTAGTTTCACCCCTACTTATTACTAGATTGTGTGTTGTTGTTTTTTTAATCTGTACAAATTAGTTTGATTAGATAATTAAAACACTATAGAAAAAAAGCAGAACCTGAGTTTGGCTCCAGTAAGCCGTACTGTGGAATTCCTCACCCTTGTGGAGAATTACTAAGAGGTTGATTAATATTTCCTTACGTCTTTTTTTCTGTGATTTATTTTGAGTTTATCAAACTGTTTGATGCATTTTCTGTTATGTGACACAAGTGCATTTTAAGAAACTGCAGCAAATTAAAAATGTAAGTATTTTTAAAAAGAATATTACTATTTTCTACAAGATTTTACTATTTCTAAACAAGAAATGAAGGGAAAATTAATTAATTGAAACATGAAATCTGGTTTACCTAAATGTACTTTTGAGAGAAAAAATTGAAATTTGAAATAAAGATGGAATGTGCCATTTGAAATGTAGGACTTTTAAAGTCATACTTATTTTTTTAACATCCTTCATCTTTACTTTGGGATTTGTTTCAAAATTTAAGATTCTAAAAGAAAAAAGTCCAACTTTCCAAAAGGGCTTTGCTTCAGTTTTTGCAAACTATACAACTTTAAACGTTCATATCACACATCGGGCTACCCTCTTAAGGATGCGCCATGAATTTTTCAGACTGAAAACAGAACTAAATTTCAGGTGAGGGAATCCAAAAGTTGTCCTTTTGAAATAACATTGAGTGCAAAATAAGATCTGATGAAAAATGAAATTCCAAGCATCCTAAGAAAACCCATTCCGGCTGCGGCTGGAACCTTTGTACTTACACGTTTCTGGTACACTTGAAAATCTGACGCACAATTGACATCCGCCCCCAACAACGACGGATGACGAAGCTGCTTCTCTGGGCCTGCAGGGCGTTAACATTTGCTCCAAAAGACGATTTGATCAGATACTGGAAGAGACTACAGTTGTGTTCATGTTGTGTTTGTGCATCACTGAAGCTTTTCAAGCCTAATGTAGCATCTCAATGCTAAACATGTAGCAGTACAAACATCCCTACTGCTAATGTTAGCATCAACAGAAGTATTTTTTTCAGTTACCTGAATGACCAGTAGAGCCATTTTACACCAATCTGATAGACATAGCAAATTAAGTATCTTTGTTGTTGAGCTCATATGTCTATTTATTAGAGATCTTAGCAGCAAAAAGGGGGTTTGTGACAATTAAAATGTGAACGACTTCTCCAATTAACTTGATTAAAATATTTTAGTTGAGTCACATGGCTAGCATTTTTTAATTTGCATTTGATTCCACACATGCACCGTCTCACCCACAGCCCCTTCCAGGTCAAAGCGATCCAGCCTGGAGCTGTAACTACTGTAGGGAGCAGCTGGAGGGAAGGTTAGATGATTGCCTGTATCGACTGTATTGACTTTCATCCTGTAAAATGACCGAGCAGAGCTTTTTATTCGACAGCCAGCCACCTCCAGTGACAGATACCTGATGGAGCTTCACCCCTCATGTTTTTTTTATTCTCTGTCTTCTTATTCTTCTCCTGCTCTGGAGAAGCGAATCTCTCATCACACCAAATATAACTTGGAACATCTAATAAAGTGCTTTGTTGCCTCGTTGCACATGGCATTGGCTCTGAAGGCCTCGCAAGGTGATGAGTCCTTCCACCGGAAGGCCGTCGCTCCAGACGTTACCAGAGAGATGACTGCATGTGGCAACTACCTGACAGAAGACGTGGAACTAACACGCTGCCCCACTGTCTGGTTTCCATGACATTCGGGGGCACAATGCCACAACAATAATTTAAAATCTGAGCTTTGAAGAGTAGCGGTGGAGTATTTCCCCTTCAGTTATCATCATCTCACCTTAAAGTTCAGAATAGAGGATAATCGTACCTAATGCTGTCCGACTGACAGCATCATGTCTCATCTGAGACGCCCTGTGGCCAAACAAACAGCGGCTCATTAAAGGCTCCGATTGGACCAAACGGGGAGTGAGATGACATTGGCTTGTAATGTGGTGGAGCAAGGTGGTGTGTGTGTGTGTGTGTGTGTGTGTGTGGTAACAAACCTAGACAGTTTTCTTTAGCCTCCATACTCACGGCCTCTTACCAGTGTTACTTGAACTTCAGGTGTGCTGTCTCAGGCAGCAACGTGATCTGTGTGTTTAGGTGTGAGGCTCATGTGCAAAACGTGTGATGTTCTAGTCAACCCACCCACGGCTGTGAAAGACTTCTTCGTTTTTTGTTGTTTTTATTTTACAAAAGGAAGGAGCGGAGGATTGTGCAAATGTGACATCATTGTTTCTGTTCTGAAAAGTCTTTGAAATGTGAAGGTTCCAGACAGGTGGATGGATGGCAGAAAGGTTGATTACAGAAAAAAGATGTCTGAGTCAGTGCTGAATATGTAGAATCTTCTTTTGTGGAAGACAGACAGACCAAACAAAACGTCCCCAGAATGTGCACATCAAACGTTCCCCTTCATTAAAACATGCTTTAGTTCATTTTGAACATAATCGCTTGGGGGCTTAAGTAAGACTTAAGTAAGGCTTGAATCACCCCGGCAACCATTCAGCTGTTGAAAACGCTCAGTGGGACCGAACATCACCTTCAGGGACGCAGCTCTGCCTCATAGAGCAGCTCGTTCCCTGTGGCTCCTCCACTCGGCTCCTTCAGACTAGCCAGCAGCATTTAGCAAACACCTGCTGGAACAGCTCATTATAGGAGCTACTTATCAGTGCAAGGCTGGTAGAAACATTGTTAAAGAGTTAATGGGGGAGCCATGTTGTGATGACTTCCTGAATGCAGAGTTTCAGAAAGAGCAGGAGTTTCTTAAAGAGACAGACCCCTGATTTCAAGACATTAAGTTACAAAGTCAAATTTATTTTTCTCATATTTGATGTATGCAGAATTTTTATTACAACTGAAGGTGAAATTGTGACTTTGTTGTGCTATAAAATTATTCTATGTGGCTGGAAAACCCATAATACTGCCCCTTTAATATATTTTTAGCCTGTTTTGCCATATTTGTTAGGCTGTAAGACACTTATGAACTCAGTTCAGGGTGTTTATAACTTCAGAGTCTTTAACTGGACAGTCACACCTCTTTGAAAACGGCTTCATTCATTTAGCTGCAGCTCTTTGAATTGTGAAAAATGATATAATGATTTTTTTGGGGGGGAGTTATGAACCCTGTCTGCTTTGTGAGTCATATTTCAGTTGCTTTTTTTGTCGTTCAACGCGATTGACAGTCATCAGCTTCGTTTTAACCACAACGCAGCTCCTGACTGCGTGCTAAAGACACCCGCCGCTGCGTGTGCTGAGAGAGAAGGAGGATTTTATGAAGACTTAACATTTCATCCATTATTCATGGAGAAGTGGAGGAGACCCAGTGAGACGGGAGCCACTTCCATCACCGCTCTGTTATGTTTGACTCGTTCAGATGAGTGAGTCAAACAAACCGCTGGGAATTCCTCCCTCTCTCTGAGCAAAAGAGGAAAAAAAGCACACACTGCCGCAGGACATTTTCTTTCTGTTGCTTTGGCTTCCAAGTGTCCAACCCTTGGTAACAAATGTGGCTCCGTGCTCCTAATGAAATGTTATTTTTCTTAGAAGATCTTATTAAAAACACAAAGTGGGCAGAGCAGCAGGCCTTAATATTGTCCAATCGATAAACATGTTATTTACAGATTTAATGTTGCTGCGTTTTTGTTGCAAATGTGCACAAAAACTTTGTCAATAATAATGTCAACAGTATTAGAAAGCACACAGCCATTCATAATTTATTTAATAAATGATTTAGTAATATCAATACATATTTATATAACTATACAAACACAGATAAATAAAGATTAATACTGAATAATAATTGGATACATGTTTTTATGTATCTGTATATATATATATATATGTTTTTCAGCCAAAGAGTTCTAGCTTCAGAGTTAATCAGCAGCTGATATTGAGTCCAAACTCCGATGTGATCCATCCTGCTGCAGTGAATCCATCTCTTTATAGATTCTCTCTCTTCTTCCTCACATTGTGTCTTCAGGAAACTTTCAAAACAAAAACAGAAGATTTGGGATGAATCTTACTAGTGAAAGAATTACATATGATAGGCTTTACCACCTGTGTAAACTTTGCTGGTAAATGTTATAACACATAATATAAGTTTTATAATATGTGTTATATCGTTTCATTTCTAATATAGGCTCTTGTGTCAGATAATCTAAGTCAATGTTAAAGAATAATTATTTTTTTTTTAGATTTACAGACTCTCAGTTATCCTTCATATCGGGGCTGAACCCGTATTACACCAAACACTGTAGCTAATATTAGCTGGTATCTCACCGGTGGACATTAATACAGTAAAGTAATATTCTAATCCAGTAAAGTAATATTCTAATCCAGTAAAGTAATATTCTAATCCAGTAAAGTAATATTCTAATCACAAAATATACACAATAATATGTCCCTCTTACTTGTGAAATGTTGTCTGTGGAGCCTCACATCAATAGTCCATCGATCAGAACAACAATATCCTTCAGTGCTGAGGCATCTTCTGCTGTTTTGATTGAGCAAAGTAGGAGGGACTACCGCTCCAAGATGGCCGCTGTATTTCCTGCGCCGGAGCAGCCAATGCGGGGTCTAGTCTTATATGTCTATTGCAGTGGTTCTTAACCTGGGTTCAATCCAGTTTCTCTCAATGGCCAACTTGTTGAAACTATTGCAAATTTTAAATACCTTGGGTTGTTCCTGGACAGTCAGCTCAACTGTACTGAAAACACTGACTATATTTTGAAGAACTGTTCTCAGTAACTCTACCTTTGAAGACTTAGTGATCTTGGGGTGACCCAACTAGACTCTAGTTGAGTCACCCTTATGTCTTGAATTTGGGGGTGGGGGAGAGGAAATCATATTTATTTATCACTAAGGAATACTCAAAAAAATTAAAAGAAAACATTGTGGAAGTCAACGCATGATACTTTTATTGGCCAAGCACAGGGAAATAAATATGAAGTCACTCAATTCTGAGGAAAAAAGTTTGAAATCACTCAAATTGGAGGTGGAAAAAAGGACACACCCAGTCTATTTCCTTTGCCTAAATAAATATCTGCCCCGGATTAGATTTGCCCGTTAATCTGCAGTTAAAAACACCTGCAGTCATGACACCTTGGAGGGCTGCTGGACAAAGTGGAGTGGCAAGAACCATGGCTCCAACAAGAGAAATGTCCCTTGAAACAAAAGAGAAGATTATGAAACTTCTTGAAGAAGGTAAACCTTCACGCATGGTTGCTAAATATGTGGGTTGTTCATAGTCAGCTGTATCCAAGATATGGACCAAATACAAACAGCATGGAATGGTTGTTAAAGCCAAGCGTACTGGTAGACCAAGAAAAACATCAAAGCGTCAAGACAAATAACTGAATGCCATGTGTCTTGAAAATTACAACTAAACAGATAAAGCATAAATGGGAGGAAGCTGGAGTCAATGTATGTGACCGAACCGTAAGAAATTGCATATGGGATTTCAATACAGGAAAGCTAAACAAAAACCAGCATTGACACCTAGACATAAAAGAACAAGACTCCAATGGGCTAAGGAGAGGCAGTCATGGACTGTGGATGACTGGATGAAAGTTATCTTCAGTGATGAGTCAAGAGTTTGCATTGGACAAGGTGATGATGCTGGAACTTTTGTTTAATGCCGTTCAGTGAGATATATGAAGAGGTCTGCCTGAAGAAAACAACCATATTTCCACAGTCCTTGATGATATGGGGTTGCATGTCAAGCAAAGGCACTGAGGAGATGACTGTGGTTAATTCTTCTATCAAGTTTACATTGACATTTTGGACAGTTTTCTCATCCCTTCAATTGAACAGATGTTTAGAGATGATGAAATAATTGTCCAAGATGACAAGGCATCGTGCCATAGGGCAAAAACAGTGAAGACATTCCTGGAAGAAAGACACATTCAGTCAATGTCATGGCCTACAAATAGTCCAGATCTCAACTCAATTAAAAACCTGTGGTGGAGATTGAAAGAAAATGGTCCACAAGAAGCTGCAAAGCTGATCTGGTAACTGCTATCAAAGAGAGTTGGCACCAAATTGATGCAGAATACAGTTTGTCACTCATCAAGTCCATGCCTCAGAGACCGAAAGCTGTTATAAAAGTCAAAGGTGATGCAACTAGTGATGTACTTTGAATGGGCTTTTGTTTATGTGTTTTTCATGATTCCAAACTTTTTTCCTCAGGATTGAGTGACTCCATATTTATTTCCCTGTGCTTGGCCAATAAAAGTATCATTCACTGACTTCCACAATGTTTTCTCTTCCTTTCTTTGAGTATTCCTGAAAGCCAACAAGTTGCACTTTGGAGTGACCTTATTATTGTATCATGTTTTTGATCTGAGTTTGTTTTATAGTATGAAATGTCTGATTGAGTTCTCATCCAAGACTGATGATTCCATACGTTTCGCTAGGGGTTGTCTGTACAGAGCTCTGCAGCATGCGCCTTACTGAGGCTCCTCTGAAAAGGAAACACGTGTACTGCTTCATTTTGAACAATAACAAGTAGGAGGAATCTATTATTTGCCGTCATTCATATGCAAAGCTACCCCCTATAGGAACATCCTCCTCTTCAGTCTGCACTCAGTGGTTTTCTGCTGCTTTGTCAGTCGTGGGTTGGTGTGTGCTTGAGTTTAAAAGGGGGAAAAACATCATCCTATATCAATTATGTCGAGTGGCCTCTTCAGGCTGATTAGCACATAAGAGGCCAAGCCAAGCGCTTTGTTCTGGAAGCATACGGGGACAGGTCGGTGTGTGAATGTGTGTGTGTGTCGGCGGAAAGGCTGTGGAGGACCATCGAGGTTTGATCAGAACCGAGCTCATTGGCTCGGAGTGAAACGTCCTCTGTGTTTGGCTGTTCTCCCAAAAACAGACAAGTAGCCTATTCGTTTAGAATAATTGCTGTTATTTTGTCACCGGAGGCAGCAGGTTGCCTGGTGCTCGGCTCTGTTGCCTTACAGCCATAAGGTTCACATTCTGGTCTTTTTCATGGTTTTGTTCTTTCAGCGTACTACAGTGTCCTCTCAGTCCATCTGCGTTACGTTAATTGGTTATTCTAAGTTGCACTTATGTGGGAGTGTGTGTGCGTGGTTGTGTCAGTGTTGACCATGTGTCTGCCTGGTGCCTCTTACCCCCGCTGAAAAACCACAAGGCAAACTCAACGGTCATCTCTGAACCATACTTTTGCCATCTGCGGTAATATTTAGGGATGTGCACAGGTAGACATAATCTTTTCTTCAAGATAAGATAATTACCTGGTGATTTTCTTGAGATAATGAGTCAACCGATGTGTGTGTTAAACGTTACTCTGTCATACTGTATGACACAACACTGGGATAGAATGAGGTAACAAGTTCACTTCCCAGTAGTTCTCGCAAGATAAGCTAACATCCCAGGTTTTCTTGAGATAACGAGTTGATTGGTGTGTGATAATCCTGATTCCGTCCTTGTAATGCAGGCCACAGTAGCGGGAGATGACTTATAAGTGTATGTCATGTATGTGTGACCTTTTCCATCGGAAAAAAGTATAAGATAATCATCTCGTTATCTCAAGAAAACAAATACATTATGGTAACGATATTGGAAACAGCAAAAGTCATTCATGTTAATATGTTTGATTAACATCAGCTTAATTAAATAAAATTTACTGTAAACTACTGAGAAATAAAACACACAAAATGAAACTTCTACAGGTATGACGGATTTATAAGAAATCTGCTGAGAAAGCAGTTTGTGACGTAACATCGATGTGCGCATGCGTGTTATTGTAAAGTGTGCTGGATTTACGAATATGACAGATAGTCAGAACATCGGTAATTGACGTCAATCTGTGACGTGTAATTCGGGTTTTGACTTTGCCACCAGTATCACGTGACCAGATGAGCCGATCATGTGATAAGAGACTATTTAGGACTGTGACGTCACCTGCGCCTGATTGATTCAGCTGGTAACATGATCCTCGGTTGGTCAAGTCAAAGCCCGAATCATACTATGACGTCAATGACCGACAGAAGCAGTCCTTGAATGTACTTTCTTACTTTCTGTAATTCTAAAGAGAGATGAGTTACTGCATGAATTAAGGGTAAACAGATCATCTGAACAATCTGGACAGTACAAGTCATGTCTGGATGGTGACTACTTTAAAACAAATCAAATTTTCTCACATGAAGATGTTAGTTTGTGCATAACTTTGTACATTGATGATTTTGAAGTTTGTAATCCCATTGGCACCTCCAGAAAAAAACACAAAGTGTTTGGTGTTTATTGGATTCTTGCCAATTTGCCAAGAAGATATAAGTCGTCACTGCCATCAATCTACCTAGCTTTATTGTGCAAGACTGAACATATTAAGACTTATGGATATAATGATGTTTTAGAGCCCCTGATAAAAGATATTCAATGTCTAGAAACAGTTGGTGTGTTTGTAGAAAAACTTAATTGTAATGTAAAAGGGACCATTTTGTATGTTTCTGCAGACAACTTGGCAGGACACTCTCTTGGTGGATTCCAAGAGTCTTTTAATGTGGAAAAATTTTGTAGGTTTTGTTTGTGTAATTGTGAAGAAATACAGACTTGTGATGTTAGAAGTGGAAAGTTTGTTTTACGAAAATCAGATTTGTATGATGAGGCTGTACATTTATTGAACCAGAGTGAGCTTACATCTGTTGATGGTGTGAAACGGGAATGTCCACTTAACAGACTGACTGGTTTTCATGCATGCAAAGGTTTCCCCCCTGATTTTTTACATGATGTGTTGGAAGGCATTGTACCTGTTGAACTAAGTCTGTGCCTTGCAGATTTGATTTTGAAGAACTATTTCACATTGGATGAGCTCAATGACGAAATACAAGGCTTTCCTTTTAAGTTCTCTGACAAAACAAACCGGCCTCAAAAGATTCCATCAACTTTTAAGCGGAAGCGTACTGTAGGTGGTAATGGACATGAAAACTGGAGTCTAGTGCGCTTCCTTCCCCTCATCATTGGTCATCGTGTTCCAGAAGGTGATCAAACATGGGAATTAGTTCTTGAGCTCAAAGACTTAGTGGAGCTATTGTCAACCACATATTTCACTTCAGACTCACTTTGTTATTTACAGGCAAAGATATCAGACCACAGACAGTTGCTGCAGACAGTTTTCCCAGAAAAAAAGTTGTGTCCCAAACATCACTTTATTGAACATTATCCATATCTTATTCAAAAGTTTGGACCTCCAACTGAGTGTTGGACTATCAGGTTTGAGGCAAAACATTCTTTCTTTAAGAAGGCTGTGCGAGATGCCAACAACTTTAAAAACATTCTGCTTACGCTTGCTACAAGACATCAACTTATGTTGGCACATTACTTTGCAATGCCAAGACTTTTCAAGCCTGAGACTGAGACAGCAAAGGTGTCTGATATGTGTCTCGAAGTTTTAGATGCTGCCATCAGACAGGCCATCTTGAATAGGTTCAGGAGTGTTGAAACGGTTGGACTGACCTCTCACATCTTTCTGAACGGAACCAAGTACTCAAAGGGAATGATTCTCTCTAGTGGGAGCACAAGTGAATTGCCAAACTTTGGACAAATTTTAGAAGTATGCATTGTGTTGGAGAGTAATGTTTGCTTCATTATAGAACCTTTCACGGCACACTATGTGGAGCATCTACGGAGTTACCATCTTGTGAAGAAAAACCCTGCTGAGTGTCAGTTGGTGAAACCAGAGGATCTCAACGACTACGTGCCACTGGTGTCATACTTCATTCGGGGCCGTCTTTTGGTCACTCCCAAGACTTTCTTGCTAAAATAAACTGGCTGTAAGTAATTAAACACTCAAATGAGGAATGAAAAAATCTGAAAATGTGGACTTGTGCTACAATTGAGATGTTTTGATGTCAGTAAATCAAACTTTCTTTCAGGTTGTTTATATAGCAGCAAGTCTCAACAAACTTCGTCTCAAAGCACTGAACAAAAAACTAAGGAAGACGGTATTTTTTTTTTTACTGTCAAAGTGCAGCCCCCATTTAGTCAGTGGTGATTCCTTTAAATTGTTTTAAAACCTTGTCTTTTCATTAAATCAATATTTTCTCGTCTCTCCACATGAATGTAGTGTCTTGTCACTGTACCAGAAGCACTTATTCCTAATGTGCAAATTTTTCTATTTTTCAGGTCTAACTTGTCTACAATGTTGCTGCGGGTCATAGTTTCTGAAAATGAAATCAGGCGTCTTTCAATTGAAGACATCCCCTCAAGTGTGGAGGACCTGTACCAGGTGTTGAGAACCAACCTTGCCCTAAGAGGAGGGTTCATTTTGCAGTTTGAGGATCCTGATTTCAATAATCAGTTGCACAACCTAACGAACATCAAAGACCTTCCTGTGGACCGTGCAACTTTGAAAGTATGGTTCACACCTGATGATGACTCAGATTCTACACTGGACACTGGCAGCCTCTCTTCTCCAAGTAGTGCAGATTTTGTTCAATGGCCTGACCCCTTCCCGATTCCAAAGTTTTCACATGATGTGGAGCTGCAACTGAAAGAAGCTAATTGTAAATATGCTAAGGATGGATCTGTGACAGTGATTTCTAAAACTTTGAAGACTGATATCCTTGACATACTTGCAGACTGTATGTCAAAGATAAGTGCTTATCCTGAGAGGCAGCACTATGAAAATGTGGCCAAAGCACTGGTGGTAAGTCATCCCTGTCTGCGAGACCCAGGATCAGAAAAGGGATGGTACTCGTGGTTTCATAGTCTGAAATTTAAAATGGGAAACTACAGGCAAAAATTAAGTTCAGCAGGATGCCCTGAAGTGGTCATAAACAAACGAAAATCTGGAAGTTCAAAAGGGGAAACTGTCAAAAAGTCAAAGAAGGGGGAAGTGAACTATTGTCCTGATCCACCTGAAGGACAGAGTCCTGAAAACATGGAGGTGAAGCGCAAGATAATGGAGGCTGAAATGCAGAAGAAAGACCCAAGTCATCAGCTGCTTGAGGATTTGATGGTTGCTACATTTTCTCAGCATAGGAAAGAGATTGTAGAAGATCAACCACACATCACAGAGCTCATCTCCCGATGTCCAGCTCTGTTCCATGAGAGACAGGTAATCGCACAACTGAATTAGTTCCACCAAGAGATTTAGTGATTTAAGACTGAGTCAACTATGTCCTACTGAGACAAGTTTTATATTCTATAACCTCAGATTAGGGCTGAATTTAAAAGAATCGTCACCAAAGACCTTCTAGAATCTTTTCTTGACGGACTTGATGGCCTGGTTCCGAGACTGCTGGAGGTCTACAAAGCAGCAACCAAATCTGGAAAGAAGCAGCCACTCAAAGATATTTTGGACTGCCTTGCAAAAGATGTAAGCAGAACTGAAGATGGCAAGAAAAACAAGGCATTATTTGTTGTTTTTGTAAAAATATATTCATCTTACTGCATGTCTCATCTCTTGCAGGACACAAATGAAAGGAGAAGAGCTGCTGCTCTTCTTGGTTTGCCACGCTACATATCTGGTGAAGATTCATCAACTGTCATCAGGATGTGTGATGTAAGACTAACAAATGTTACAAAAACTCTTTACATAATTGCCCATTTCTCGCTATCATTTTCTAAAACTTTGTAGCATTTGTGTTTGCAAAAACATATCGGTCCTTTTTAAGAGAATTTATTCCCGTTTACTACAGCCATGCATAACATCAAATTCTGATGTTATTACTTTGTATACCCTGATTTTTTTTTTTTACTCAAAGCCAGTTGATGGAAGCATGCCTGATTCACACTTTCCTTTTTAAATTTCTTTGGACATTTTAATAATTTGATTTAAAAAAAAAATGCATTAAAATGGAAACACCGCTTTTGTTCTAAATTTTTAGAATAATTTCAGCACTTCATCATAGTGGTTTTTAATCTGCCACACACTGTGGTCATGTGCATAAAAATACAAGTTCTATGGATGAAAAAAGTTTGTAACCTGACAAAGTAAAGTCCTAAAAATACTTTGAATACAGTGTACATAAACTGGCTTTTTTTCAGGTGGGGCTTATTTTCAGTGTCTAAAGCTTCTTGATGTTGGCCTCATCCACAACAGTAGTCTGTTTCATTGCCATTATGCTCTATGCTTTGACAGGCTGGGAGTGTGTGTCAGGTTATTCACTGACTGAACAGAAGTGCATCATACAACCCCGCAAGTGTCAAAACATGCAGATTCTTAAACCTCACTATAGCATAAAAACTATAAAGATACCAGAGTATTTGCGTTCTTTACTTGTACACAATTGTCATTAATTATTTCTTCTTTTTAAGGCTCATGCTGATATTCTGGATGATTCCATGAAGGGGATGCAGGTTGGTCTCCTGATTGCCTATGAAGGTGGTGAACAGGGGACCATCCCACACGAGGTCTTCNGTGGAGGAGACCATTGTGCTTCACAACATTAAAGATGTGACACTTGGCTTTGCTATGCTTATGGGTGTCATCTACTGCATCAATCTCAAGTATCCAGATGACATGAAGTATTCGTTTGAGTTTCTTCAGAGAGTGGCGATGAAGATCAGCCCAGGCCTCAGCTCGAGTACATGGTTTGAGAAACAAAATCCTGAGGTACAAACTCTAACATCTGGTATGTTTACAGTTTTGTCTTCTTAAATAAGAGTTCTTGTAAGAATTGGTTCACTTTGTTGTATGCACTAAATACTAATGGTTATGCAGCAAAACATTTAGCATTGTGCTGAATTTGTGGAAAAACCTCTCTCTCAGGGTTTTTGTGAGTTTGTGAAAACACTGATCGTTTTACACTTTTTGGACTGTTTTTGAGAGATGGTAGCTAGTTGTATTGGCATTGCACTGCCACTGTTAGAATGTTTTTTAAAACAATGGTCTAATTTCTATGGAGGACTGAAACTCACCAATAAAATACACTTAAAATGCACCAATTTAAGAGAACTTCACCTCATGCCTTATAATTTACCTTCATATTTTTCCAGCTTAGTCCTACAAACTATATTTTTTAGCACATAATTTAATATATATGCGTGTTTATCCTTTACTTGTAGATGCATTCATGTCTTAAGTGTGTGTGTGTCCCCTTCACCCCCAAGTCTTTTGAATTGTTATTTTTACATATCTCTGTGTTGTGTTAGGCCTCATTTTGCAAATAAGGTGTGCTGTCTTTCTTGGGTCAGCTCCTCCGCTATTGGTCAACAGACAGGAAGGAGCAGAATCCATGTGCAGATCTGTTGACCAATAGTTGAACGTACCCAAGAAGGACAGCCTCCCTTAAGATGGTCCCCACAGCCAGCTGACAATAGAAAAATGTCACTGCCCACCTTATTTGTATAATAAAGCAGAAATGCATAAGGTAAAGTAAAAACATGAGACATGTAAAAGCAACTCTTGGGGGGGAAAAAAGGATAAAAATAAACATTTAAGAGTCATAAATGAATCTACAAGTAAAGCGGAAAAACAGAATTTTTAAAACGATAAACTGTAAATTGGGCTAAAATCTATAATTTGTTGGAACTAAGGTGGAAAAATAAATGTGAACATTATAGATGGTCAATTAGTAAAACATTAGGTAAAGTTCTTAATTGGTGCCTTTTAAGTACATTTATTTATTGAGATTTTTATAAAATATTTCTGTTTTTATTTGTCAAAAAATTAATTTCTGTTTTGGTCCTCCAGTAAATGTCAACACTTCTGCTTGTCTTGGACAAATGTTTTCTTTTACACTTGATTTAAGGCTTGTCTCATATTTGATAGAGAAAAATAAATGTATAATATTTGAAATGGAAGTGTATTTGGTGTAATTATTTTTAGGAAACTGGTAAACTTGACAGCATTAGTGGAGAAAGTGAACAATATTTGGAAATGTTAGTTTACTTAAATTGCAATTTTAAGTTCAATTGCTGCCTTAAACTCTTGAGTTAAATTGACTCAAAAGGGAATTGGTATGAATAAAGTTAGTCAGTTTAACTTTAAAATGAGAGTTAGAAGTATATATAATTGTTTGTTACTTTAACAAAATAAAACAAGTTTTTTTAATGGAAAATGTAACTTTGCAAGTTGTTTAAACTCAGAGTATGAAGTTCATACAAGTAGTCATTAGTTAGACAAGTGGTATAACTTAATTATTTGAGTTCAAATAGAATATGATTGTAATTTTACTTGACAAGAGTACTCAATTTTTTGAGAATGAATAATGTTCTATAGTTAGTCATTTCAACTTATAGTATCATATTTAAACAATAAATTATCAGCCATTGAGCTGCTTTTCTAGCTTGCCATCCTAAGTTGGAAAAAAACATTATTTGAAGTTGTGCTAACTTGTGTTTTTAAGGCAGCAATTGAACTCAAGTTTTTAAGTTAAACCACCCTAATTATTTTTACAGTGTAGCAGCAGCCTGCCCATCAATCAGCGGTGCCTCAGTCAGCGCCTAGCCTCTTCGTGAGGTGGACGGTACACTGTAACAAATTGCCCTGTATTTTTACAGTAAAATGCTGGCAGCAGGGTTGCCAGCATTTTACTGTTAATTATACAGTACCCTTACTGTAATCAACTTTACAGTATATTACTGTCACAAAAGAAATCTTTTGATTACAGCACATTGCTGTTTTTATCAGATTTACAGTAAACTACTGGCAGCTGTGTTGCCAGTATATTACAGTTTTTCTATGGTATCATTACTGTTGAATGCACATACAGCTTACTACTGTAAATTTCCAATACAAAATAGAAACATAAAAAAAACACTTAGAAAATGTAAGTTCCATCATGTCAACCAACATTTATTTGGGGGGAAAAAAAAGAACCAACGCAAACATTGACTCATACACAGTCTTTAGTGGGCCTCATAATAAAGAAGGTTTTGAAACGACAATGTATGTGTGCCTTAAACCTAAACCTTTTCTACAAGAATGTTGAGGGTAAACTGTCCAAAGTAAGTCGTATTCTGGAAAAACAGTAAGAAAATCACCATCTATTTTGTAAAATAAATTTCTTAATAACTGATTTAAAGAGTTTTTGAATAAAGCATGAATTGTGGCCTTTTGATTAGTCTGAAATAAAATAAGTATGAAAGAAATTATGGAAATAATGCATTGTACAACTCAGCACACTACTTTTTCCAATACAAAATACTACTTTTAGTGGAAGTGAGGAACAATATGATGCAACATAAAACAAATGAAACATTTAACTTTCAATCTAAAGCGTAGACAAAAATTGCAAATTTTAGTTTGATAAAAATTTAAATGAAACATTTAGACTTGAATTTCATTTAGAGCAAAATCAGAGCTCCAACTTCAAATGATAAAACAATGAAACAATATTTGACAACACACTGCCAAGAGTTAAACATTGTGCCTGTACAGTCAAAATTACAAATTACATCTGAAGAACAGAAAGTGGGAGCCTTAACAAAATTTATGCTATAAATTAAAAGAGATGACTAAGATTATGCTGACCTTTAAACCAAAAAAAATCTCTCAAGAACACTCCTGTTCAGGGATAAGTTGCCTTCATGCCTGTATAGTTTTTTGTTTTGTTTGTTTGTTTTTGCGCAGAGGGGCAACAATATCTATAGCCTGGTTAGAAAGTTCTCACTAACCTATATGAAATTCCACTCAAAGTCCATGAGGTTTTTTTAGCAGAGTTGAAACACGGGGGTTGACAGTGACCGACTTCTTTTGAACAGTCTTTCCTGTCCTCTTGGAGATGATCTTGCCACAGCTGGCCTTGGTCCCTCTTTCAGGGTTGATATCAAGAAAGCGCCTGAAAATGCAGTAATTTCAGATTGGCATATGATGCTTAAGGAGTCAGGGTTTAAGGTGTGCTAGGTGGGAAAAGGGGAGGGCGGACACAAACCTTACCTCTGGATGAATTCAAGTGTACATGCAGCCTCTTCTTGATATTGTAGATTAAAGATGTAGTACATTGAAAACAGTGCAGCAAGCCCTGTCACAAAGGTTGGTTGAATGCCCTCACATACAATATGGCTCTCAAGACTGATCAACCAGTGCCCAGCAGTCACATGGTCTTTTCCACCTGAAAAATAAAATTAAAAAAATTATAACAAGTATTTTGACTTCTACAAATTACCTTTACCATTATTTCTAAAACAACATTCATTTAAAGATATTGTTTCATGCAATACAAATAAATCAAAACCTTGTCTCATCTGCATGTTATTGTATCGTATTGTCGTAAAAATCTTAAGCCACAATGAGTTTTGTTTTTCTTTGCAAAGTNATGGCCATCTTTATTCATTCTCCAGTTAGGTCATCTTTCTTAAGATTTCTACTGACAACCTAAGAACATATGAGCTAAATCTTAAAAAGAAAAGAAGTCTCTACAGGCAAAGTTGATATTGACCTAACCGTAAGTGATCTCTGTTGCCACTCAGCTTATTGTGAACTCTTGGGAAAACTACATACAAATTTGTAGGTTATCTTTGACAGCACCCATGTCAATATTTGTTAATATGAATCATCAAAAAATAACTAAGTAACAATGAAAACAGATTACTTTAATTATTTACCTTCTTATCTACAAGATATATCAAATAATGTTATGCTAGCTTCCTTATTACAGCATGACAGATTAACTAAGCTAACTTTCAAACAGCTACAGTCTGCTTAAAAATGACAACTGTATAACAACATAATCTGACAAATAAATTATGCTCCAACTTACCTTAGGATTGGCTCATAAAATGCAGGATTCAAATGGATAGTCCTTGTAAAGAAAATTCTAGAGGTTGCTTCCACATGTCACAACGACGTGTCTTCTTGAGAAATACAGTAGCGTTCTGTTTAAAGAGCCTCCTTGCCGTTGAATCTAACATCATTCCCAAAATGCAATGCTACTCACAGTATATTACAGTATTTTATTAAAAACAGTAATAATTGCCCAGGATGCATTGTTTTTCACGGTGCAGTACCGTTTTCAATAGAAACAGTATGATACTGTTCAGTTTTGGCCGTTTTTATACAGCAATTTGTTACAGTGTGGTGGTTCTCTGCATTCAAATACATTGGGCAATTTGACTTGAATTGCTATGATTAGCTGCTAAAGTGAAACTGGTGAATGGATATCAACTGGGAATTTAGTGTAACCTGTGTACAATTGTCTACAAAACACACCAAAAAAGCTTCTGGTTGATTATTTTGGGTTTTTTGGAGGGTCAAGCATAACATGCATTCTATTACAATTCCATTCAAAAAGCCAAAGATCAAAGAATTTGACAGATGGAAAAATTTCAATTATGTTTAAAATTAATTTCATAGAAAAATAGAAAAAAAACAAAAAAGGAATAATCAAGGGAAGTTGATCACAAAACAGCTGTCAAAGATAACCTACAAATTTGTATGTAGTTTTCCCCAAGAGTTCACGATAGTTCACGACCAGAGATCACTTACGGTGTGGTCAATATCAACTTTGCCTGTAGAAACTTCTTTTTTTTTAAGATTTAGCTCATATGTTCTTAGGTTGTCAGTAGAAATCTTAAGATGACCTAACTGGAGAATGAATAAAGATGGCCATA
>CAEGAF010066079.1:0-11410 GCA_903067075.1 Micropoecilia bifurca
TTATGTCTCACTATGTCCCACTGTGTCTCACTATGTCCCACTGTGTCCCATTATGTCTCACTATGTTCCAGTCTGTCCCACTGTGTCCCACTATGTCCCATTATGTCTCACTATGTTCCAGTCTGTCCCACTGTGTCCCACTATGTCCCACTGTGTCTCACTGTGTCCAACTATGTCTCACTATGTCCCACTGCGTCCCATTATGTCTCACTATGTCCCACTGTGTCCCACTATGTCTCACTATGTCTCACTGTGTCCAATTATGTCTCACTATGTCCCACTGTGTCCCACTATGTCTCACTATGTCTCACTGTGTCCCACTATGTCTCACTGTGTCCCACTATGTCTCACTATGTCTCACTGTGTCCCACTATGTCCCACTGTGTCCCATTATGTCTCACTATGTTCCAGTCTGTCTCACTGTGTCCCACTATGTCCCATTATGTCCCATTATGTCTCACTATGTCTCACTGTGTCCCACTATGTCCCACTGTGTCCCATTATGTCTCACTATGTTCCAGTCTGTCTCACTGTGTCCCACTATGTCCCATTATGTCTCACTATGTCCCATTATGTCCCATTATGTCTCACTATGTCTCACTGTGTCCCATTATGTCTCACTATGTCTCACTATGTCCCACTGTGTCTCACTCTGTCCCCCCGTCCCCCTGTCCCCTGTCCCCCGTCCCACCGGTGTGAGTAGTAGAACAGGATCTCCTCCATCATGGCGAACAGGCTGAGCTCCATCAGGCCTCGGTGGAAGGTGGGCAGGTCGGGTCCACAGAGCCGCTGGCCGGTCCAGACGGACAGCAGGTAGACCAGAACCACCATGGGCCCGGAGACCAGGACCTGGTTGACCAGGACGGTCCGGACCGCCTGCCGCAGCCTGGCGGGGTCCACCTGCAGGACGGCGCCACCCGCTGGTCAGAACCGGAGCAAAGCGCTGAGCTCAGAACATAGAACCACACCGACTAGATCTGCACCATATCCATACATTAGATATAAAATAAATTGGTCTCAGCAACAAGAATAATCTGGATTATTTTCCTTAAACTGTTTTACTGACTGATGTAAAATCAGATCCATAATGTTGGTGAATTTCAGTCAGAAATATTTTATTTCATTTAAAAACCTGAATTAAAGCAACAGTTAGTTAATTGGTGTTGAGGTTCTTGGTTCTGATCCAAACTTTGCCCGAATTCTGATCATGTCACCATTAAACTACATTAAAACATAAACACACAGCATCACTTCCTGTCTTCTTGGTCTCCAGCAGAAGTAACTTCCTGTTGATGTGAAATCGTTTATCAAAATGGGAGTCAAACCTTTTTATTTAAAAACTTTTTATTTAATGAACCTGCAGAAGGACCAGCTGACTGGAGACGCAGCGGCAGACATTTTGTTTCCTGTAAAACATAAAATCCACGTTCTGGATCTGATCGCCGATCAATAATCAATAATCATTATGTGGGACTTTGCTCAGAGGCAGAGCGACGGACCGACGTCCTTCCTGATTATCTGAGAAAGTTCTGAGCTCGTCGTTTTAAAGATGGCGCCGCCTGCTGGATGCGACCGGCAGCCAATCAGGAAGCAGGAAGCGCAGCGACGCCCGAATGCGGAGCCGTTACCATGGTAACCCACAGAGGCCGGCTGTGGAAACGGGGTCAAAGTTCATTCAAGGAACATCAGCAGAAACGTAACCACGGTAACCAGGAGCCAGCAAAAAAAAACACGCATTTTCTTCCACCGACTTTGCTGATTGTAGATAAACGTGATGAATTTTACGCTCAAGTTGCAAAATGTTTTCATGTGTTTAATTTTTACATTTTCAGTTTAAGGAATAAAGTTAAACTGAAAAGTTTAAATTTGGTCGGGACCCAAAGTGGGAGGATGCTGGACGCACAGACGGCCCCCGAGCCGCACTTTGAGCCCCGCTGAGGTAGATTGTAGCTGTGACTGGTGAAAATGATGTTTTGTTTAAATCAGCAGCTTCATCTGTCGTTTATCTCCATCTGTCGTTTATCTCCATCTGTCGTTTATCTCCATCTGTCGTTTATCTCCATCTGTCGTTTATCTCCATCTGTCGTTTATCTTCATCTGTCGTTTATCTCCATCTGTCGTTTATCTCCATCTGTCGTTTATCTCCATCTGTCGTTTATCTTCATCTGTCGTTTATCTTCATCTGTCGTTTATCTCCATCTGTCGTTTATCTTCATCTGTCGTTTATCTTCATCTGTCGTTTTGTGCTGATTAATTTCAGTGGAATCAGAGAAACTTGAATCATAATTAAATCTAAATTAATCAGATCGACTCTCATCTGATCCCTTCAGTTTAAAACTTCCTGTTTGTTTCGTCGTCTCTAAATGGATCAAACCGTCGGCCATGTTTGTTCAGAGAATCTGCTTGGTGCGGCTGGACGCCTAAACGGTCGGCTCTGGTTCTTTAGTCGGGTTCTGATCCGGTACCGGGTTCTGATCCGGTACCGGGTTCTGAACCGGGCCAGACGGGAACCTACCGGGTCGTTGCGGTTCTCCTGGATCCGGTACCGGGTGATGAAGGACGGTTTCCCAGACGTGTCGACCAGCAGCAGGAGGCCGTTCAGCATCCAGAACACCAGGGTCGGCGCCAGCATGGTTCCTGGAACGGACCGGGTCAGAGGTCAGGGCCAGAGGTCAGAACCAGGGGTCAGAGGTCAGGACCAGGGGTCAGAGGTCAGAGCCAGGGCCAGAGGTCAGAGCCAGGGTCAGAGCCAGGGTCAGAGGTCAGAACCAGGGGTCAGAGGTCAGGACCAGGGGTCAGAGGTCAGAGCCAGGGCCAGAGGTCAGAGCCAGGGTCAGAGCCAGGGTCAGAGGTCAGAACCAGGGGTCAGAGGTCAGAGCCAGGGTCAGAGGTCAGAACCAGAGGTCAGAGGTCAGAACCAAACATGACCTAAACTTCATGCCTTAAATCCGTCTCTGTTTGTACAATTTTATTTAAATGAACCAAATATCCAGATTTGGTGGAAAACAGGTCAGTGGATCATTGTAGATATTATTATTATTATTATTATTGTTATTATCATTATTACTAGAGCTGAGGTCAGGAGGGCCGCATAACGTCCCTCGGTGGGCCGCCACCGGCCCGCGGGCCACACTTTGGACATCGCCGGTTTAAACCGTTTGAGAAAAAGTAAAATAAATTCATACGTTTTCTCTGTGAATTCTGTTTTTCAGTGTAAAGAGAACAATAATAAACTTTAATAATATTCCAATTTATTAATTAAACATCCATAGATACGAGTTTCACTCTTTACATTAAATTACAAATTAAATCTGCAGCTGATGAAGTTTCTGCTGCTCAATAAAATACAGAAATATTACAGAAGAAAATATGGAAGTTTTTGGGTCTGACCTTTGACCCAGCTGACCTCTGAATGAACCGCAGCGACCTTTGACCTTTCCCTTCAGTCTAATCCTCGTTTACTCCTGGGATTAAACTTGGTTTTGTTCCCGTCATGAATCTGACGGACCTGAAGGCTCATTCAGCCTCAGATCGGTGACCTTTGACCTGACGGGGAACCTGGAGCCCGGATTCGTTCTCACCTGAGAAGAACAGCGCAGCATCGTGACCTTCGAACTGGAGGTGAATCTGTGTCCACAACTTCTGCCAGAAATCGCCGGAAGCTCCCCAGAATCTCTGGAGATGCCTGGAGCCAGAGGTCAGAGGTCAGAGGTCACTCTGCTCCTTTCTCTGATTTTCCTCTTGACAAGGAAAATCTGATTCATAAACGGTTAAAGCATCAAAATATTCATAACATTAATTCACATGAATCCAGATTCACATGCAACATTTTCTCTGTAGTGACACAAACAAATCAGCAGCTGATCCAGAACCAGGAAACATTCTGGATCAGAACCAGGAAACATTCTGGATCAGAACCAGGAAACATTCTGGATCAGAACCAGGAAACATTCTGGATCAGAACCAGGAAACATTCTGGATCAGAACCAGGAAACATTCTGGATCAGAACCAGGAAACATTCTGGATCAGAACCAGGATTAGAACCAGAAACAGTTCTGGATCAGAACCAGGATTAGAACCAGGAAACATTCTGGATCAGAACCAGAAACAGAACCAGGATCAGAACCAGGATCAGAACCAGGATCAGAACCAGGAAACGTTTTGGATCAGAACCAGGATCAGAACCAGGAAACATTCTGGATCAGAACCAGGATTAGAACCAGGAAACATTCTGGATCAGAACCAGGATCAGAACCAGGATCAGAACCAGGAAACGTTTTGGATCAGAACCAGGATCAGAACCAGAAACAGTTCTGGATCAGAACCCCAGGATCAGAACCAGGAAACCTTCTGGATCAGAACCAGGATTAGAACCAGGAAACCTTCTGGATCAGAACCAGGATTAGAACCAGGAAACATTCTGGATCAGAACCAGGATTAGAACCAGGAAACCTTCTGGATCAGAACCAGGATCAGAACCAGGAAACATTCTGGATCAGAACCAGGATCAGAACCAGGAGCAGTTCTGGATCCGATCACTTCCTGGTTCTGGATCAGCTGCTGCTGAAACCAGGACGATGCAGCTCATCACTCCAGATCTATAGATCTGGTCTGGTCTTTTCTGTGGTCTGTTTCTACCAAACGTTTCTAACCAGGATCAGAACCAGAAGAGGTTCTGATCCTGGTTCTGGTCCGTAACACAGGTGACATCAGGACCCAATAGTCAGACGGTAATTAAATTAATCTGGTTGTTATTGTGTCCTGCAAACTTTGCTTTAATTCTCCGTTTTTCTATTTAATCATAAAGAATCATAAGCAGAAAGTGTCAATGAACAGAAAGTCAGTATAAAATAGTTCAGATTATTCCTTAATTCAAGCATTAAAGGGTTAAAAAATAAAATCTAAACATTTTGAGTAACTGGATAAAACCCAGAGTAAAATACTTAAATTAATAATAACTTATAATTTAACCAATAGTTAATATTGGTTTAACCAATGTTGGTTTGGTTATAAGAACATTTACACTTTTATACTTATGGAAATACTTACAGCTGAAACAAGTAACTGTTGATTATTTCTAATACTGAATTAAGCTGCACTGAGCCTCACTAATAAAATAATTAACATTCAGAGAATCTAACAGATGTTGTGGACATTCAATAAATGAGTCTTTGATGGTTGTAAAATAGCTGTGAAGTTTGATTCTGGGAGGAAAAGTGGAAAATGTTTTATAGGTTGATTTCAGTCCAAACTGAAACGTTTGGGACTAAAACCAGGCTGGTTCAGTAAGCAGGCTGGTTTTAAGGAGCGACGCTGTGGAGCTGCAGCTGTTCTGCTCTGGCTAAACGGAGGGGCATCAGGATGGAGGGAGTCAGAAACCTCAGCGTTTCCTGCTGGACAGGATCGAATCCCAGCAGCTTTAGGAAACTCAACCCTCTGTTAGCTGGTAGCGTCTCCAGGACAGCCAGTAAAAATACTCAGAAAAGCCATTTGTTCTCAAAACCTCCTGACTAACTGTCACCTGTTACTAGTCTGATTCCTGCCATCAAACTCCACACCTTTTCTTGTCATGTTTTTGTACTCATGCAGCAGGTTTGCTTTGACTAGACCAACCCAGAGTTTCCAGACTCGGGATTCTGGTCTTTCCTGCTCCGACTCAACCAGCCGGTTTGTTTCTGTCATGATTCGTTCGCTGCCTTTGTCTCTTGTTTTCATAATTTTACCACTCAATTAGCCTGGTTAGCCGTTAGCTTGGTGCTGTGATTAGCATTGATTAGCATTAGTTAGCCTGGTTAGCCGTTAGCTCAGTGCTGTGATTAGCATTAGTTAGCCTGGTTAGCCGTTAGCTCAGTGCTGTTATTGGCATTAGTTAGCCTGGATAGCCGTTAGCTCAGTGCCATGATTAGTATTAGTTAGCCTGGTTAGCCGTTAGCTCGGTGCTGTGATTCCATTAGTTAGCCAGGTTAGCCGTTAGCTTGGTGCTGTTATTGGCATTAGTTAGCCTGGTTAGCCGTTAGCTCAGTGCCGTGATTAGTATTAGTTAGCCTGGATAGCCGTTAGCTCGGTGCTGTGATTCCATTAGTTAGCCTGGATAGCTGTTAGCTTGGTGCTGTGATAGGCATTAGTTAGCCTGGTTAGCCGTTAGCTCGGTGCTGTGATTCCATTAGTTAGCCTGGTTAGCCGTTAGCTTGGTGCTGTGATTGGCATTAGTTAGCCTGGTTAGCCGTTAGCTCGGCGCTGTGATGTCGTACCACGTCAGCGAGTTCCCAAAAGCAGCCAGGAACAGGATTCCAGATCCGATGACAAAAGCTGCTTTCTTCACAGAATCCCACAGACCTCCTGCTGATTCCTGGACAACAAAGCGGCGCTGTGAACAACAGAGGAGCAAAAAACACGGAGCGAGGAAATCAGAGCAAACAGAAATAAAACACAAATAACACAAGAGCTTAGCATAAGTTAATTCCTTAATACTGATCAAAACGTTTCAGTTCCACTAACAGATCATTTCATTCTCAGCTGTTATGTTTCTGTTTTTAAAATAATCTGAAATAATCTGCCACCAGAACGTTTTCATCAATATTAATGAAGCTGAAATGTAACAGTTTAGTTTCATTTCAGGTGAGGCCGACTAAACCTACTGGGTCAGATTTTGTGTTTTTACAGTGCATAATGGAGATAAACTGTAAAACAACAGTAACTCCAGCGGTGCGTTCAAAGACAGTCCGACATTCTCCGTCTCCGCAGCGGGAAACTTCCCATCAGCAGGGATTAAACCCGAGTCCCGTTGCTCAGGCCTCCTCCACCGTAACCACGGCGACCGCCTCGGCCTCCTCCACCGTAACCACGGCGACCGCGGGAACGTTCGCCTCGACCTCCTCCACCGTAACCACGGCGACCGCCTCGGCCTCCTCCACCGTAACCACGGCGACCGCCTCGGCCTCCTCCACCGTAACCACGGCGACCGCGGGAACGTTCGCCGCTCGGTTGTTTCTGGGTTTCTCTTCTCGGTCCAAACAGAAAGTTCTGGTTTCATTTTCACCAAATTAAACCATAAACTTCATCATTACACTGTAAACAATCATCACTCAGTCTCTGTGAAAACACTTTAAAAAGTCACTCGTCAGGTTGAGCTTGTTATGTAACAAACTCATTAAATTCTGTAATAATCAGAGGGTTTTAATAGTTCTGGGTTTTATTACAGCCTAGTTTTATTTTGTTGTGACTTTTTGTTTTAAAGAGTTTTAATTAGTTAAATATTAGTTAGTTTTAGTTGATCTTTTCATACTTTGGTTTTAGGAGCAGAATTAAAAAATATTATGTAAACATTGACTGGGTTGTGAATATTCAACAGAAGAAACTATTTTAATAAAAATATATTTAATTATTGTTGAACTCTGGGGCTTTTGTGACGAGTGAATGTAATTTACTGACAAAACGCTTGTTGAGGGAATAAAAACTAATTTCCCATCAATTTGAAACGATAAAACGATTCATAAACACACATTTACCTCCAAATGAGGTTTTTCAATGTACTAATTTTTATAAAGATTAATAAATGAAATAAAGATGGTAAATATCACAAACTGAACTTTCACAGAAACATAAACATAATGGATCCACCTTAAATATTTCAGCTGGTACTAAAGTTTTATTAAAACCAAAGGATTATGAAAACAACACAAACTCCACCAAAGACAAAAGGCAAAGAAATAAAATCGGTTAATGACTCATTTTGTGAAACTGATCATCTGCTTCTTAACTTGTTACGTAACTGAAGATTTTCTGACTGATTTATTTCACAAAATTCATCCAACAGTTAAAAATACTAAAATCAGATCTGAGCACAAAGCAGAAGCCGACTTCATTCCTCACAAATCACACAGATTATATACAACACTAAAATAAATGACGTTAAATAAATTATCACCACAGTTAGCAAACTGCTAAGCAGCAAACTGTTGCCTAGCAACGGGAGCAGTTAGCTTGAGAAATTAGCCAGCTAACCGAAAACTACAGAGCCAAAAGTAAAAAATGTAATATTCTGAGTACATTGGTAAAAACATTTTGATCATTTCTACTAGATTTTACATTTTTATTCTACACTGCAAAAACTCAAAATCTCACCAAGTAGTTTTGGTTTAGTTTAGTGTCAATATTTCAATAGACTAGAAATAAAACTATTTATAGTGTATTGAAATAGTAATTTATCAGCTAATATTGATGAAAAATTACTAATAAAATGAAATAATCTACCAGTAGAACAATATAACTTATAATACGGGGAAAATGTTTAGTTCCACTGGAGATTATTTCACTTATAACTAAAACATTTTCATAAAACAACAACTATTTGGGTGCAAAGCTACTGATAGGTGAGTTTCATTGTATTTCAATTGAACTAGAAACCAAACCAAAAATACTTGGTCAGATTTAGTGTTTTTACAGTGTAGGTTCATCAGATTGAATTATTCTACTGTAATGATGATGCAGCGTTTCAGTAATAATGGTTGTTTTTCCGTTTAAATGGCCTCTGTGTGAAGCTCTCACCTGTTGGCCGCTGCCTGCTGAGCTCTGCTCTGCTCTCCCCGTCTCTGAACACAAACACAGACAGTGAATCAAACTGGGTCAGTTTCACAACAGCAGGAATGTGGAGGACAGAGAAAAACCACAATGTGGAGGACAGAGTTACAGTGTCTGCATGAAAACCTGCAACATGGCCGACAGCAGCAGCCGAAGGGTTAAAGTTTGAACCGAAAATGACCAGAAACATTTTAGTTTATGATTTTAATTTCTCCTGGTGAAGTTTAGAGGAATAAAATACATTTCAGGATTTGCTACACCCACCTGTTATTTTCACACAATGTGACTTGATGCTGTCATTTTATTATTTTAATGTCCTAAATATCTTTATTCATCTATTCGTGGTACAACAATCATCTAAGTGCAGCTGGAAAAACTCGGAGCAGGATTAGACATAATCCAGTTATAATCCATGTTTTACAGTGAATCTGCATTTTTCCATCATTACGGAGTAAAAATGAAGCAAAAAGCAGCTGATGGTTATTTTAACAACAAATGATCTAAAACATGAACAACCACTGAAAACAAACCGTCTTTCAGTTTTATTTCAAAATGATCAAGAATCAAAGTTTCTTTTCGACATGAGGAATAAATTAACAGTCATAACCGGCTTCATTCCTGAGGGAAAAATTAATCCAATGGAAATTCAAATGTCAGGTAACTCGGATTAAAGCAGATCAAATCTATTTTTGTCAGATTTTTAAATGTATTTTACATAAACATGTCTGATTGTGTTTCTATGACAACAGAACCAAATAAACCCATAAATAAACCCATAAACTGTATTAAATAACTCATGTTGATGGACAGAAACTCACCTCGGTTCTCCGTCTTCATGTTTTCCTCTGCTGACACTTGAACTCGCTGCAGGTTATTTACCTCTGAAGGACGCGCCTGATTGGCTGCTGCCGGGTCAGCTGACGCAGCCCAACCCGGAAGTGAGCTCCCGCCTCTGCCGCTGTGTTTTCCTGCGGGTCGCAGGTCAAAGGTCGAGCTGCTCACTGTCTATAAATGATTAGAGAACATTAGGGGTCAAAGGTAACGGAAAACAAGGCTGTAAACATTTTAATAAATACTAATCTTCACACTGAAGGCAATGAAGGGAAATTATTATTCGGTCTTAAACTAATTATTTTATGATTCTTATTCAATTTAATTAATGAAGCAGATATTGTGTTTCTGAAAGTGACAGATTTTTAACATTATTAGCGAACCAATCATAACTGAACTGATCCAACTTGCAGCTCATTTCAACATGTGGAGTAAAGATAATCTGGGATTATTTTTGGGATTGATTCATTTAAACTAAATTGTGGGGAAAAAGACAAATATATAATTTTGCTCTTTAGAAATTGAACTGCTGAAATGTTTTACCAAAACGTTGTTTACTAATAAGTTATAAATATAAAGTGATAACATCAGAGAAAGCTTAAATTTATGTTTATAGAATCTATAAAGTAATAAATATAAAAATACCCAGCTAAAAAAAGAAATGCTACGTATTTGTAAAAATACTTTGAGTTGCTTTGCTGACAGTAAAACTGAATGTTTTGCTAAAATTGAGAGAAATTTGAACAATGTTGAGAAAATTTTAAACCAACTACCTCCAAGGCTAGCTAGTTAGCTCCGAGGCTAGCTAGTTAGCTCCAAGGCTAGCTAGTTAGCTCCGAGGCTAGCTAGTTAGCTCCAAGGCTAGCTAGTTAGCTCCGAGGCTAGCTAGTTAGCTCCGAGGCTAGCTAGTTAGCTCCAAGGCTAGCTAGTTAGCTCCAAGGCTAGCTAGTTAGCTAACTGTTTATTTCTATCAATAAAGCCAGCATTTGTTTTGTAAAGTACATTGTGGCAAAAATGTTGTTGTTGTATAATTAAAGATAAGAAAATTAAATAAGATATTAAACCATTCAGTTAACAAAGTCTTTCAGAATCATTTTTATTTTCCCTCAACATTTTTTGGTCTATAAAATGTTTTTGCGGCTCCAGCTGCTGAGCTCAGCTGAATATCAGAGCATTTATAACGCTGCTGGTCTCGACTATCTGCTGACGCTCCCTGAATGTGCTGGACTTCAAGTCCATCCGGTGCTGCAAACACACGTGTCTCTATTATCAGTCATAATCTATCAGTCGTAATCAATGTTCTCTCTTTGATTGCTAACATGACAAGTCTGGAAATTGTTTTTGAGAACAATTTTCAGACATCTTTAAAGACGCCTGCAGAGCAGAGCTGAACTTTTCACAGCAGAATTTATTTCCACGGGTTAAATTCCAGCAGCCGGATCATTTATCAAGACTTTTATTACTCAGGTTTTTATCTGAACGATGAAAGAACAACGTGTTGCATCAAAATCACTGACTGACACTTGATCCGTTTACCGTCACTCCTCTGATCAGATGATAGAAAATCTCCAACGAGACGATGAGCCCAAACACGACAGCTGCTCAACTCTGGACCTAAACCAGCAAAACAAAGGTCAGCGCTTGGCCTAGTCAAAGTTTGGACTGAAATCCCATCGAGAGGCTTTTTAATCACCTCAAGGAAACGTTGAGATGGAACTAGAAAATCTTCTGGTTTGACTGAAAAGTCGAGCAAATTCCTCTGAAAAACATCGACTGTCATTTAGTGATCAACTCCTTCAGTTTGGGGAAAAAACACAGTTTCACATCAGCGAGGTTTTATTATTATTATTATTATTATTATTATTATTATTATTATTATTATTATTATTATTATTATTATTACTATCATCATTATTATTATTACTATTATTATTATTATTACTATCATTATTATTATTATTATTATTATTATTATTATTATTATTACGATCATTATTA
>CAEGAF010066099.1:0-16079 GCA_903067075.1 Micropoecilia bifurca
AAGAGACCAGCTGGACAGACAGGCTGGGAAATGAGATGCAGGTGATCGGTATCGGTAACAGAGCCAATGATCGGCCGATCCCGATCATCACCAATTTCACGGAAATTGGCCCGATTGTGATCGGTGACCGATCGATCGGCACACCTCTACTTTTTACCTTTACTTATCAGAAGGGAGGAACCAAAATATAAAGTTAGGTGGAATTTCAGTTTTTTTAAGAACCAAAATGCCAATTATTTATTTTAGTAACAAAAAAAAGTAAGGCATCGTCAGTTTCTTTGAATATAAATCTCATGAAACTTTAACAGAAACTGCTGGTGTGTGTTTACCTAAATACTTTTTGAGGTATTTTGGGACTTGTAGGCATATGGCAGACTAAAGAATAAATGCAGTAATTAGTAAATTATCAATGAAGTAAATAAATTCTTCTCATATGGAAGTATCCAAGAGACCTGTGGTAATCGTGGAGGACCTGCAACAATCCACAGAAATTATATTTTTATGGGACAAATTTTGTGTTATTCATTTTCAACAAATATGACCCTAATGGAAAAGGAATAATACAGTGGAAATATTAAAAATTAAATAAAAACAGGCAATAAAAAGTATAATTTCAAATGTGCCACAAGCAACGTGGACATCAAGAAAACATAAAAGGAGCTGAATTTAAATCCATAGCATAAATGAGATTTTTTTTCCGTCTTTAAGAAAATTTTAAAACTGTGTATTCCCATCCCTATGTTTCATAATTACACGTTACTTTGTTTAGTTCAATAAAAAAATGACAATATTAAATATCAACATGGTTTGTTGTAGGTCTCTACTTGATGGGTCGAACAGAGGACGGGTTTGGGATGATGTTTGGTGTCAACCATCTCGGTCACTTCCTGTTAACCAACTTGCTACTGGAGCGGCTGAAGGAGTGCGGACCAAGCAGGGTGGTGAATGTGTCGTCTACGGCGCACAACTGGGGAACAGTCGACTTTGACTGTCTGAACACACACAAAGCTTTGCGGAAAGGGACGTCTATGTGGGACAGCTTCAGAATTTACGGTGACAGTAAGCTGTGTAACGTTCTCTTCACCCACGAGTTGGCCAAGAGACTGAAGGGAACCAAGGTCACTTGCTACTCCCTCCATCCAGGTAAGAACCAATGCAAGTGGGTTGTGTTTACCACAAACAGTGGATCTCAAAGGTTATGTTCACACTGCAGCCTGAAGTGACCCAAATACGGTATTTTGTGAAATTGGATTTGTTAGGCATGGTCATTCATATTCCAAAATATATGTGATTTGTAAATGATCTTCAGTGTGAACTCTAAACGACCTGAAAGTGTCCCACATGCACAGTAGAGGGCGCAATAATGTCACACACAGAGAGTGTGCTCATCTGCCATAAGAAAGAAGAAGTAGAGCTCAGTGTTTGTGGAAGTAAACGTAGATGCTAATGGTTCAGCATAGCTTCCGATTTTGAAGTTGTCGTCCGACCAGAGCCAGCACGTTAACAACGACCTAGCCGTACAGACATTTGAAAAGATCAAACACAATTTTATGATTTTAATTTGATTTCTTATTTAATGGAAAAAATGTATTGCAAAATTGTGTTTTTTCTTTTTTACATTAGCAGAATGTAAAAAAGCACATTTCAGACCATTTGTAAATAAAATCCAGCTAAGGTTTGCTATTGGAAACCCCACCATTTGTGAAGTGATTATGAAGAACTTAGTATCTCACTGTACAAAAGTTATCAATCTGGTGAAAGATCAAAAACTTCACTGTAATTTAGAGATGCCTTGGAACAGAAAATAATAATTTGGGATGGTGTGGTAAGTTGGTGAAGTTGAAAACATTTTTTTGGGGGATTGTTAAGAAGACGAGATAGAAACTGAATAATGAGATTGCCAAGACATACAAATTGTATTCAACATCTAACAGCAGTTCACACGTCTAGACAAATACAGTTATAGGATAGAATCATTTTTCGTCATGGAAAACATCCAGGTCAGGTTAAAATTTCCTCAAACTTTAGTTAACAAAGTTTTACAGTCTAATGAAACAAAGTTGAACTCACAGGACAATTTTTTTGAGAACTGGGGTTTCTGTCAAAGTCAAATGTCAGTCGGTGTTGAACTCTGTCAGTTTAGAAAGCTGAAAAGGGAAGTCATTTGGCAGCATCGGCGCAAGTCGAAGAATAAAAAGAAAAGGGAAACTAAACTAAATCCAAAAGAACATCACACGTCCATAATTCATGTCCTGGCTTGTGGACATGGAGGATGTGGAATACAGATAAACTTATTCAGAAGAATAATAATAGTAGCATCAGCTTACCAATGAGCCTACTTCCCCGACTCGACTGATTAATATTTGATAAGTGACATTCACAGTGTAATAGTCCAATTCCCTAGAGTAGTTTAGAACCAGTGGTACATGTAGATTTTTATTTTTAATGAAAGGAATGTAAAAAAAACTGCTAAGTCTCAGGTTTTTCAGTTTTTAAAATAAATGCTTCATTTGTAATAAAATAGTTGAATATATGTATTTACCAGAAAGTTGTGGCAATGAATTAGAAAAGACATGGACTTGTTTCCTTTGCTATCTTTTTGGCAATCCTTCCAAACAAACCATGTTCATTTTGCAGATATTGTCTGGCCTCAAGTTAATCGTTTCTTACTTACTTGAATGATTTCCACTGCTGTCCAGTACTAAGAAACAAATGTGCTTCAAATTACATATTGTAGAACATGACCTTGCAACTTCTAGTCCCACATGAATCAACAAAAAACAACCTCTGTTTACTTTGAAAGACCAGGTAACCACAAAAGATTTTGTGTTCTCACAGGGGGCATCAAGACTGAGCTGATCAGGAACGCAGACTCGACTGTTCAAATGATTATATCGAACCTTGGAAGGATTTTCTTCAAGACTCCGCTGCAAGGAAGCCAAACCACGCTGCACTGCGCCCTGCAGGAGGGCATTGAACACCTCAATGGGCGCTATTTCTCCAACTGCACCGCAAGAAACGTCTTCGCCAAGGCTAAGGACGATGCTGCCTCAAAGAAGCTGTGGGAGATCAGTGAGAGGTTCTGTGGCATCTAAAGTCTTTTAATCGTCTTTAACTAAAGTTGTTCAAATAAAATCCATTATTTCTTAAAGAGTATAAATATGCTGTTATTGTGCTCCTTGCAAGATATCTTGTTTAATTCAGTTTAACTTACAATTCTTAAGGCGTATCATACTGGCAAATCGCAGAATTCACTCTTAATTGTTTTATGATTAACTGTCGGCTTATAAACCTCATAGCAGAATATGTTTTGCATTTAGCAAAAAAAAAAAAAGCGTTTAATCAAACGACTTTCATTAGTAATGAATGTAAAAGATTAGTTTAAACAGTTTGAAGTTACTGTAAAGCTTTACTCAAAATACACACTTAAATCAGAATCCCTTCGACTGTCACTGTACATGAAAGAAAGCTCAACCAAATCAGAAGTGCAGTAACATCATCATCAAAGCTCTCTTAAATATGCATAATCAGATTTATTGCTGCATATCTCTGTCCTCTTCAGAAGCGGTGACCATAACAGCAGCTACTGTAATTTCATGCTTCTATAAAATCATTATCTACCAAAGTACAGTGCAAAATATGTCAGTTCATATTTTACACTGTACAATATGATCAACCGTCAGATCAACCATCACCAAACTGTAACAAATTTGAAGCAGGTTGTACATAAAGTATGTTGTACTATGCATTTCAAAAATGTCCTGGCTGAGACAACACTGTACCAGGTGTAGATCCAAACCAAACACTTTTCCTCTACGTGGGGCTCCATTGTCACTACTTTTCCTGCAGTATATAGTAAGTGTTATCAGAGTTTAGAAAAGCTTCAAAAGCCTCCAATTAAGGACATTTCTGTCATATACAAGAACTCTGCCTTAAAAGCATTTCATGAAAAAGCAGAAAAAAGCAGACAACTGCTTTCAAAAACTTACCACTGCCCCTTTACTAACCATTGTAACCATTTTATTTTGAACTTTGCCTAAATGTAATACCTGGAAATGACAGAAAACTATGTAGAAAGGCTTACTTTGAGTCTAAAGTCCAGGAGAGTAATATGTTTAACAGTTACACGTGCTAATGCTTAAGGCTCAATTTTCTAAATTTCTGCTTCTGTCTTAGATAAATGTATTTCTATAGCACAATTCAAAGTGCTTTACAGAAAAAGGTAGAGTTTAAAAACAGAGGTCAAAAACATGAATAGGTTAAACAAGAACAAACAAATGAAATACAAGGGGAGAAAAATCATTTACTATTTAAATTAGGAAAAGAAATGTAAATAAGATGCGTTCAGTTGTCATATACACAGTTAAAAAAATGAACATGCTCATGTTTGGGACATTCCTGACTTTCCGGTTAACTTACAATTGTACCCAAGCAGACAGTTCATCTGACATGTGATAATCAGATCAAAGTTCACAGCAAGGTAAAGGCTTTTCTATTAGCCATTGTTCACAGGTCAAGACACAAGCAGAAAATGTCTGAGGGAGATAAAAAGCTGCAACACCGACACCCATGTTATGTCCCAGAAATGTGTCAGGGAAAAAGGCGGGGGGGAAAAATGACCACCCAGGCCTGCAGGCAGGCCTGAAAAAACTTGAAGGACTAGGAGACGGAGATGAATCACTGCCATTGCTCTGCCTCTGCAGATGAAGCCTGCAGTGTTGCACGCTTTAACTTTTCATTTCTATGACAAGTCTTGTCCGTTGCCATTTGGACCAGTGCCACACAGCTACTGCAGAGGTCATCAGGCAAGAGGCAGTGTTCTAGGGTACATGCTGGACGGGTCGCCAACCCATTATGGCGCAACACAATATGACATTTCGAAAATAAATTTACTTAATTGAAACATTCCAATTTCGAAAAAAGAAAAAGTCCTATTTTCCAATTAAAGGTTTTTGCGCTAGAATAAGGTATGTTTTTTTAAAATCATATCAAAATTGGTTTATTTCACAAAACTGCAATGGAAATAATTTGCTCTCCTCACACGAGTCACATGACCAACAACTGGATGTTGCTACTGCAGCAAACCACGAGGAAGACGACGACAAGAAGTAGTTGGAGGATCATGGTGTGGCGTGTTTTTATTGACTAATTGCATTAACAAACTTATTCACATCTAACTTTAATCGTGTTTCTTAGTTAACAGAAACAATGCAATTGTTTTTTTCCGACATTAGTGTAATATCAACAAAGTTTTGTACACATTTGCAATGGAAATGAAGCTACAGAGAATATACAACTAGGCACACGCACAAGTTTGTATTTCTACGTGTATTAGGACTTCCTTTTATTTAAGTAATTGTATTTATGCCTATCCCAGACATTTTACCTAACCATTACTAGTCTATTCCTAACCTTAACCAAAACTTAATTCACATCATATATCTAATCCTTAACTCTAGTCCATGGGGTTAACAGTATTGGGAGCAGTCTTTGATTCCTATAAGGCTCATCGGTCTTCAGAAGGTTAATAAATATGCCAGAAATGGTCCGAAGACTATTTTTCTTAGGAAACACACACACAGCCATAGTAAATTTAGACAGACAAATAAGCATAATGATCATTTTTTTGGACTGTGGGCAGATTACTTAGAAACCAAATTACTTAGAGAGAACTTGTGAATGCAAACTTTACGCCAAAAGACCCCAGAACTGAAGAACTAAAGTCTCTTCTCCACTGTCAAGTCTCACTCTCGCCAGTTAGGGTTTAAGTCAGTTTTAGTCGTGTCTTGGGGTAAGAAACCAAAAGACAGGTGGCCACCTGAAGGTGGCGCCAGTTGAAAAGCATTCTTGCTTCTGTCAGTCTGCCTCAGGGTTGCAGTGGCTACAACATAGCTTCCTACCATCAGTGTGAGAATGTGTGTATGAACGGCTTGCATGTAGTGCAAGCTTTGGATTTTAGAGTCCTCTGACTTGATCAAGTGCTACACAAGTGCAGGCCATTTACAGTTTTTTTTCTAAAGCATAATGTTCATCAACATTTATATTGAATTTTATGTTTGAGATGCAAGTAAAACAGTTCATTTGTTAAAATAATCCCTTTTTTAAATGGTTGTGTTGGCTTTTATTTTCAAAGTAGACAGGAAAGATGGGGAAGACATGTGGCAAATGTCGCCAGGCTGGGAATTGAGCCTGCGACCACCAGCATGGGGACTAAGGCCTCAATATATGGCTGTGCTTTGACCCTGCACCACCACAGCTCCCCAAAATAATCCTTTTTGAATAGGGATTAGGACAAACAGAGTAAGCAAAGTGTCTGAGGCAAAAAAAAAAAAAAGTAATTAATAAAAAAATTCCTCAAGTTGCGCAGAGCACCAAGTGAAAGGACCAGACGTTTTTCAGGGTTAGGTGCAGACCTATTCAGAAAGTAATTTTCACAACAAAAGTGCAGAAGTGTAAGGAATGAACATTTTGGTAATAGGTTAGAAAAATAAAATGTCAGGATGATATATGGCTGAATCAGAGGCAGTGTAGCAACAGGGACCATTTTTGGGATGTATTGTCCAATGCTCTGTGGAGCTTTTCTGCAGCTCCTTGCCACTCAGTAACTCAATACTTGTGTAATGTAATAGCCTGCAGGGCCTACAGGGCCTAAATGGTAAAAGGGGCTTCATCCCGAGACATTTAGAGCTTTATAGAGCAGCACTTGAAATGTTTCACCCGAACACACCACAGGCATGACAAAGTCTGACAATGGCTTAGATTGGGTTTTCTCTCTCTTTTCTTTGGAGAGCTGCCGCAAAACACTACAGGAGTCTTATTCATTTAACTCCAAGGCAACATCACATTATTATTGGAAGATGACAATAAGTCAGTGAATTTTGATCTGAAGCGAGCTGAAAGCTTTAAACCTTCACTTTGTTGCAGAAACAGAATACATTCAGATAATGGGAACCAAAAATAAACTAATTTTAATATCCGACAATTTGGCTAAATACAAAACAGATATTTCAAATGATCTCATTTAGTAAAGGATAAAGCTGTACGTTAAAATATGTTCCCACTTTGGCTAATTCTGAATTTACGATGATGTACCACACTTTCTGAAGAGTTTTGTTCAGTTTCACAGGCTTTAGACTCAAGAAATCACTGAAATGGAAGACAAATCAAAAAGCAACACATCATGCCTTGATCTAAGGAATTCAAAAATGCATTTAGACTTCACAATTTTAATCAAACAAAGCCAAAAACTTACAATAGAGATCATTTTTAGATGTAAATCAAAAGTACTGTTAGCATCCCAAAGAAGGTACTTTCCAGATTATGTACATATTCTGTGGAATAAAGAGTCTCAAAGCTTAAAAAAAGCAACAAAGAAATTTTGTGTAATCTGGCCAGTTTTTCTGTTGCTCCTTGTTTCTAATCCAAAATGTTAGAATTTTCTCCTCATCTTTTAATTCTGTCACATTAACTCTGAAAAGAGTTTGGGTGTTCTAAAATCATCTAAATATGTTGGCAATAACGCAACAGAATTTCTTCCAGTTTTTTTGTTTTGTTTTTTCTCATCTAAGCCCAACTGCAGAGTCATTTGTATATTTCTTTATAGGAGCCTGTATGTTGTGTTTTATTTCACCTTTGCTACATAACATGAAAAAAAAGAGAATCATTGCCTTGGGAAAAGCTGGAGATGATCTTAGAAAAAACGATCACACGAGAGCGAAAATAGCCCCTTAACATTAGATCATGATTAATGTATGTCGGATCCATCCAACATTAAATGGGTTTTTGTTTTATTAATTAAACTTCCTGGATTAGCTCATTAACATTTATTATTGCCAGTCATTTTTCATCTTAAATTTAATCTAATACCCAGTGACTAAATAAATTACATGCTAATTATGTCCAAGGGAACTTAGAAGAGGGAAAAAACTCAGTTTGTAGTTTAAAAAAGTTAGAGGAGCCGATTATTAAGGAGAAGAAAAGAAGCATCTTGGTCCTTCATTGCATTTGTTTACGGATGTCAGTGCGTCAGAGTTACAAAGAAACAAGCAAATTACAATAGTTTTGCATGCAAAAAAATTTCAACTGCAATTAAAACATTAAAACATTTAATGTGTTAAAATTAATATAATTAGTTTAAATTAACATGTTAAAGTCCGGGCCCTAATTTTTACTGAATGTCACCATTCAAGAAATTACTTAACAATGGAAAACTATTTTTAAAAATGCTACTGAAGTATTAACTAATTGTAACGTCTGGTCAAATATATATGTCTATTATACAGAGTAAATAAATTGTAAGCTCATGTGCTAATTCTGGAATTTTAAAAGATTAGCATTAAAAAATACAACATAAATTCAAGAAAAATATTTTTCAAAATAAAAGTTCTTCAATGTAAAATATATGTATGTAATTCTTACAATTAGTAACATTAAGCTAAAATAGTACCATTTAGTGCAAGTTAATTTGATTCCAGCAGACAGAAAATAACAGGACACATTTTGCTCTTCATTCAGTGAAGTCGCAAACAGTCAGTAGAATATCCAGAAATTAGCTCAAATCAGAGTACTGGTAATTTACAATAACATTATTCAAGTAAATGATCTAGCAAAACTACTCCTAAAAACAGTTTTTTTTTCTCTCCAAGAGTCACTATAAATGTAACTATCTACTTCGTACCTCAGAAAGCATTCTCCTCAGCCTGCCTCACATCCTCCTCTGTCGTCTGTAGGGACACGTAGCTGGTCTCCCTCCCAGGTGTTAACCAGGTTTGAGTCTTTCCCTCTTCAAAATTACCACCTCAGATGAGACAACAGCAGAATTTTCAGGGCAATGTGGCTGGAAAAGGTTCTAAAAGCAGTAAATGTACATTTCAGTTGACGACTCAACTCTTGAATCCATTCGCACAGAAACTACAGCACCATCTAGTGGCCTGGCATGACAACTACAGTAAATGTTTATATTCATAATAGAAATTGACATTTGACAAAATATGCTTCATTTCTTCACGTTTGGACCAAAATAAATGGCTTTTCAAGATATGCTTGACATCATTAAAAACTGTGTGTTTGCAGCCTTTGTCAGTTGTGACATTTTTGTCACAACTGTGGAAGTCGTATTGACTTCCACTGCATTTGTATATATATTTATTTTAAAACCCACTTGAGTTCAAGCAGATGTGGAGGAAAAACAGAAGGAATGAATGTGTGCATTTAGATTGTCAAGATTTATTTAAAATAAATAAAAACACACATACATGTAGCTTGGTGTGAAAATATGTAAAGTGAAATACAAACACGGAATCAGATTTAATTTGAAAGCAAATGTGCAGCACTGCACATGCAACTCTTTCCTTGCTCCCCACAAGCAGATCTGTTCACGGTTCTTCCTAATTATCGTGTTCACCATCACTCATCCGTTCCTTCACTTTGAAGTGCTGCTCTTCCTCTCCTCCAGATCACTCTTTTTTTCCCTTCTTCTCCTTCTTCTCTTCTCCTCACTGCGTCGTCTCTGTTGTCCCCCACTCAGCCAAGCATTTGGCGTATTTGACCTAGATGTGTTTGCGCTCGTCACGCTGTAGTACAGTATACCCTGCAGGCAGCGGTAAACAAACCAGATGTTTATTTGTGGGAGCTAACACTGCTGGTGCTGGAACACAGATGGTGTTCTCCATCAGCAGGCTGAGATAGAGACAGCAGATGGGATAGAAGTTCAATAGTCTCGTTTCACCAGTGCTTTTCTTATTCGCTGCACATTTAACAAACACCAGAGGCAGCAAAATGTCAAAATGCTGGTAGATGCTTTTCCCTTGAGTGTGTAATTGTGCAAATTGCTAACAATTACGCTCTTGGAGTAATTCTTATAGGACGATGACTTCTGTGAAGGTTCAGATCTTTCAACGCTTTCTCCTTTTGTGGAAAATAGCCCCAACGTTCGTTCACTGGTTTCCCAAAGATTTTGGGTTTTGTAACATTTCACCAGACTGATTGAGTCAGTGACTTTGTTTTGCAACTACAGTATTCTCAGATTTCTGTTTGTGGGACATGCTATGTGTGAACAAGTATTAAGTGTTATAAGTTGTGAGTTGATGGGACCTTTGTCAAAGAAATTTAGGAATACAATAAAGGAACTTAAATTGGTGTGTTTAACTTTAAGTCAAATATCTAGCAGAAAACCTTGGTGGATTTGAATTTACTGACTTTTTCTCTAAAATGATGCTAGGTTTAATAATCAGAGGGACATTTAATCCCTTGTGGACTATTGTCACAAATTTGCATCAAACCTCTCCACAGCCAAAGTGGTGTATGAGCAGCACTAATGCCAGTTGTTTGGTTTTGGTTTTCACATGTTTGTTTTCTGATATGATTAAGTTTTTCCTTTTCAGTTCATTCGTTTTGCTTAGTTTCTTGTTCTTGGGTTCTAGTTGTGTATTTTAGTTAATTCTCTGGTGTTAGACTAGTTTTAACCTCCCTTTGGGTTTTCAGTGGTAATCCGCCTCGTTCCCTCAGTTCCCGTACTCAGTCATCTCTCCTAGATGTTTAACATTCCACTGATTATTGATTACACGTCCTGTGCATTTAAGCTCACTGGTTTCCATAGTTTGCTACTGGTCTCGTCCATTGTTTCATGTCCTGTTCTAACTTGTAATTTCTCCTTAGTCCCATCCTATGTTTTCGTTCCACTTCAAACACAAAACCTGACGGTTGATGCATATTCAACACATACGGATCAAGTTGGAAGTAATTTGCTGCCATCTAGTGGCTGAAATCCAATTATGCATTATTTAGCTAACTTGCATACCAAATACTAAATATGCATCTTCTGTACAATTCCCATTCAAGATTATAAAACAGAATTTCATCATCTCTTTGCACAAAGTAGAAAGGAGAAAACAAAAAAATATTAACATTTTTCCCCCGTTACCCAAAATACATTTTTGTGCTAATTTTTTTGTAACCTTTTCATCTGGTGCCAGAAATGAACACATAAAGACAGTCACCTTACCTCCAGCTGATGTTCTGAGCAAACCCAAAATGACACGACACTGCTGACATTTCCCTGAGGTACCAGGTGGTGGACACAGTCAGAGTTTTAACTTGCTGTCTGGACCGCCTGACCTCCCGTACGCCTTTTGGTTTGTGTCCTGCGGAATCATTACCACCGCTGCCCGAGTCGGCACTTGTGCTAAAGGGAAGAGGTTAATAACTCTCCTCTCACCATCGCATGTTTACACAACACAGACTTGTGTTGAAAGGCCCCCCGATGAGCCACTTGAAGGGCACGATGTAATACAGCTTGACTGACAGATGGCATTTGGAAGGGCCACCCAGGGAGGGCAGGGGGAGGATATGTGCAGCGGTCAGCGTAAAGGACGGGAGGCGATGAATCACAAAACACACGCCGCTAACAACGCTGACACAAACCCACCGAGACACGTGGCGGCATGCTAATGCTTATATTTAATAAGTCAACAATTAGCAACATTTTAGCTCCATGCTTTTACCGCCAGTGTGCTAATGAGAAGTTTTTTTAGAAGATAATTGAAGACTTTACATGAGGACAGGACAAGTGTGACTAAGCATGTCTGAGTGCATGCTAATTTACAGGGTTTTTATTGAACTGGAAGCAAGTCCGTCTGAGACTGGCGCCTTCTTTGCAATAGTTTAATTAAGAAAATGTAGCAAACTTTTTAATATGCAGCACTAATAGGCAACGCCGAGAGGGAGCCGAATCAGGAAACCACTCACGCACGATTAGTGCCATCTAAGTGTGAGCAGATCAGATAAGGCTCAACTTAACCCCTCATCTCACTGCTTATTAATGTGATTACCCAACTTGTTCTACAAATGTTGGTATCCCTTCATATATTTGCAAGACAACTAGCAATATATGTGAATTTGTTGTTGGATACAACAATGGATTTATTTTTGGGGCAAATTCTTTGGAAAACAGCTCCTGCTCAGTCAAACTGCTTGAAGACAGAAATTATCACCCATTTTCAAGTCAAATTGTTAATTTAGTTAGGTCTGGACATGCAACCTAAATTGGCAGGTTTGATTCCAGTTGGAGTTCATCGAGTGGCAATTAGGTGCAGCACTTAGAGGAGCACCAGATGATTCCATCACTGCAAATGGTAACAATGACCTTAAAACTCACCTTGTGTCAGTCGGTTCCTGGTTGATCATCTCTTCCTGGTTCCTGATTCCTCGTCACCTCCTGCAACTCTGATGGTCCCTCTGGATTCCTACCTCCAGTTTCCTCCTGGGACTCTGTAAATGATAACTGTTTAGATCGAGTTTTAACATTTTCTCAGTATAAAAGTGACAAAACCATACTGGCGTATCAGGGCCATTGCATATAGAAAAGAATAGGAGTAAAGTTCTGCCAAACACTTTTAGATTAATCTCAGAAATTGTAGCTTCTAAAGTCAAAGATTTGTGAGAAAAATAACGGATAAGCTTTGAGATCACAGAAATTTTCTAAAAGACTGAGTTTCAGAGCTTGAAAATTTTTGACTTTTAAAGAGTAAAAAATAAATAAATAGAATGTTACTTTTGAAACTCGGACATCATTTTTTTCTCTGAAAATTTCTGAGATTCATTTCAAAATGTAAGTATTTTCTAGCAAAAGGTCACCTTTTCAAGCTCTGAGTTTTTTGTTGGGAATTTACTTCTTCCAGCTTCTATCTACAATGGCCCTAATATGTCATCATAAAAACTCAAAGTGATATGTAAATCCATTCCAGCAATGACATTTATAAAGCTTTTATTGCAAAACCTTGTTAAAAAATCCTCTATATAAGCCTTTAAAATGCTTTGTAAAGAAAGTGTACATGAAATCTTTATGGACGGAAATCTGCAGAAATGGTTTTCAATTTTGACTCTTCACCCGATTTGAGAATATAAATGATGACAGACAAAAGAAGCAATCTTCTATGAGACATTTAAGCTTGAAAATTATAGAAGTATCGCATTTGGAACAAATACAAAAAAAGACATAGTTGTGACTAGCAAAAAAAACAACAAAAAAAACCCCAGAATGATTCATACATAAGGCCTTAAGCCCACCAGAAACTAATTCTGCCTAATCTGTCTCACACACATGCGAGGGAAGAAAACGGCCTAATGACTTTCCAAAGTAAAGACGGAGTGCGCCGAGAAAAGTGGGACAGAGACCAGAGACGAGACAGACTGTGGCCGAGATCTGAGGGAAATCTGGAAGGTGGAAGGGCGTGATAAGGAAAAGAGGACAGACAGACTGACCACAGTGACTGGATATCAGTTTTAGTAGCGGGCAGGAGGAGCTCAGGGAGATTGTAACATGAATTCACCATCAGCCTCTCAACCTCCATAAACACCTGCCCCAGCGCCAACACAGGTATGGAAAGAAAAGACAAGCTTGGTGCCGATGTTAGGAAAAAGAATACTTGAGACACAGAACATGTCATTTGTTCATAAATATTTTTTCAATCAAGTTTAAACATCTAACAATTTGCTAAAGCCCAAGTTGTTGTAAAAGTAATAGAAATGGGTTGAGGTAAACTTTACTGGTTTGGACATCATGTGACTTATCGGGCTCAACTTATGCACCATTACATTGAGTCATTTGAACTGTGTGATGCTGTGATAGCTCTGGTGAAGCCAAGAAGTACATTGTCCAAAAACCCCCACCAAAAACAAAAAAACAAAAAAAAAAAAAAAAAAAAAAAAAAAAAAAAGTCACACACACCACTTCTTTTTACCACTTCCTATAATCATCTTTACGGTTTGCACCACTACAGTAGTAACATCCGGATATTGATCCCGTGACTCGTGTGATTTGAAAAAATACATTAAAATTTCTATTACAGTTTTTTACTACGGCTGAAAAACTCAGTAGTGGCAAAATAAAAACAAAAAACATGGGTTTTTTCAAAATTGGAGTATCTCCATTAGGCAAATGTATTCTTGTAGCTTCAATTTGCACAATTTTATGGTTCATGGAAACCCAGCTTGTGTTCTTGTAATCTGCTTGACAGATCAATTTGAGGTGCTAATCTTTTTAAGAAGGCTTTATGGATTAGTTATCCAAACTGGTTCTGCCATGTGAAGTGTGTGGAATCCTACTGGGACTTTGGCCAAACAGAAATAGTTCAAATGTTACATGAATCTCTGATTAATAGTGATAAAAATCAATTTTCCAAACCAGAACAACAAATATTCCTTTCATTAATTCTTCAGGACACCACCAAAAAAGAAAAAAAAAAGGCAGAAGCATCTTGACGCTTCAATTTGTGTTAAGATTTTTTTAAATTAATTTTAAAAATATGGGCATGAAAAATGATGAAATGAGCTTAAATTTTTACCGTTGATTCCTACATCCAATTAGTGTAGTTTTTCAGCAGGAAGCAGAGTTGGGACCCTTAGATTATGTTATGCATAATATATTGGGAATAAAATACGTCAGCTCTGAATGGCTTTGATGTGTCTTTACGTTCAGTCTGAGCCACGATGCAGAATAAATCAAGATCTTATGTTTTAATATCTTAAATTGGTTTAATATGATTTTTCTCAAACAGCGTTCAACTACAACACAACTAAACAGTTAAGCACTATAGTAACATGGTTTACTAGTAAATGTTGCTAAAATAATTTAAATTTTCCCTAAACATATTATGTATTCTTTGAAGATTTGTGAGAAGTTGATGCACTCTTTTATCACCGCAACTCTAGATTAATCTCACACCAATCGTCCAGATTTGTAGACTATAAAGAGAAAACCACAAATTTATGATCATGAATTTATTAGTGTTTTGTCAAAAAATAAACAAAAACCACATCAAGTTATAAGCAGGCCTTGTTATGCTACCACTGTTCAACAGCATTTTCAGAAATCCTGACCCCTCTCTGTCATATTTAAAATGTAAACAAAGGGCAGCCAGGAGTCAGTTGTTCCTGTGCATGGAATCTGACAGATGATAATCTGAAGGACGGGTACATGCTGTTTGTGGGAATCTGTTCCGCCTTCAGCGTATTGCTGCGTCTCCTCTGCTTCTCTGAGTTTCAGTCGCGTGCTTCACGAAACCTTCATTTTACAAAGCGCTTGTTGACACAAAAACAGGCAAATGAAGAAAGGATTAAACTTATACCTTAAATTGTTGAGATTTTGCTTTTGTAAAATGTGATTCTTTTTTGAAAATCTAAAATTAAGTCAATTTATGTATGTGGGAGAAGAAAAAAACTAAACATTCCACTAAACAGGACATTACCACATATTTAAGTGTGTGATGTATAATCGATGACACAGTGGGAAACCCGACAAGTGAACCGATACCACAGAGTGGAATCAGAGAAATATGTGACGGGCATTGATTCAAATCAGGGTCAGAGGAGAACATGAGATGGGACAGACAGATGTTCTTCCGCTGGGAGCTATGGGTCATCCTGAAGGGGAAGTGGGGACGACTTCCCACAGTACACGTTTCACATGTTTCTTACATAAGCGACACTTTGGAAGAAGGATTTCTGCATCATGGCTTTGCAACGTGTGTGTGGCAGCAGCTCCGGCCAGATTAAATTAATCAAAAACATGGACATTTTATTGTTTTTGTGAATTCTCTAGATTTAAAACAAATTTCAAAAATTGAAATCTTGATGGAAAAATTTTAATTGTTTCAAAAAAAATATAGAAATGTTAAGAGGGGGAAAAAACTGTTTTGTGATTGAAATGAAAATATTTAGAATAAAGTGGAGGGAATTATTTTTGAAGACAAAATGCTGAAACTGTGGTGTTCTTCCCAAGCAGTGTGCATCTATTTATTATGCTAAAGGAGAAAATCTATCTTTGCTGTCAACACTCGTCACGCCTCATCACATTCCTCTAGGGCAGCGGTGTCAAACTCATTTTCATATTGGGCCGTATCGAAAATCAGAATGTTCTCAAAGGGCCGGTTGTTCCAGAACATATTGATAAAAACCATTGAATTGTTAAAATATTAATAAATAGATGTTTCAGCATTCAATAAGTGTGTCTTAAAAATGAAATTATTTTGATCATCTTTTCACACTGATCAGTTCAACCAGGACTTTGTGATTGTTTTTGT
>CAEGAF010066111.1:0-10611 GCA_903067075.1 Micropoecilia bifurca
TCAGTACCTGATCAGGAACTGATCAACAACAGTTCAGAACCTGATCAGGAACTGTTCAGTACCTGATCAAGAACAGTTCAGAACCTGATCAGGAACTGTTCATTACCTGTTCACGAACTGTTCAGTACCTGATCAGGAACTGTTCAGAACCTGTTCAGGAAGTGTTCAGAACCTGATCAGGAACTGTTCAGTACCTGTTCAGGAACTGTTCAGTACTTGTTCAGAAACTGTTCAATACCTGATCAGGAACTGTTCAATACCTGATCAGGAACTGTTCAGTACCTGATCAGAAACTGTTCAATACCTGATCAGGAACTGTTCAGTACCTGATCAGAAACTGTTCAGAACCTGATCAGGAACAGTTCAGTACCTGATCAGGAACTGATCAACAACTGTTCAGAACCTGATCAGAAACTGTTCATTACCTGTTCACGAACTGTTCAGTACCTGTTCAGGAACTGTTCAGTACTTGTTCAGAAACTGTTCAGGAACTGTTCAATACCTGATCAGGAACTGTTCAATACCTGATCAGGAACTGTTCAGTACCTGTTCAGGAACTGTTCAGGTACTGATTTGTACCTGATTTGTACCTGATAAGTAACTTTCCTTAACTAAACGACTCTGACGGTTGAGACTAACTTGGCACAAAGACTCTGTGGCATCAGAGTGTCAGGGAGTCGAATCATCAGCCTTTAAACACCTGATCAGGTGATACTGAGAGCCTGGTACCTTCCTCCTGTTTGGACCCGTATCTTTTCCTCTTCAGTCTGCAGACGCGTTGCTACAAGAGAAGCCGTTGGGGAAACCAGAAGACTCTGAACCAGAACCGCCTGCCGGTCCGGATCCTCCTGCAGCCCCTGAGGTTCCTCAGATGTCTGCAGACCTGCAGCCTGATGAAGATCCAGAACCTGCCGATCCACCGTCTTCCTCCACCTTCGATTCCGACTCCAAGACGCTGAGCAGCGCCGAGTCCTCAGACGAGGACGAGCGGGAGGCGGCGGCCGGCGGGTCCGGTTCTCCCAGCATCCTGCCGTCCTCGGTGCTGGACCGGGCCGGCGCCATCGCTCGGCACTTCTCCAGCATCAGGAGAGGCAGCCTGGCCCAGGAGGACGTCCCGTCCCTGGGCTGTCCGTCCCCCCGTCCGCCCAGCAGGACCGGCAGCCTGCTCGGCCCGCGGTCCGAGTCGTCCGACCCGGCCGAGGCGTCCGGCGGCCCGGACCCGGGGGCCGGCGGCCCGTTGGAGCTGGACCGCCGGCGGCGGCGCGACTCCACCCTGTCCAAGCAGGACCAGCTGCTCATCGGGAAAATCAAGAGCTACTACGAGGACGCCGAGACGCGGGACGCCGGGCTCGGCCTGCGGCGCCGCGAGAGCCTGACCTACATCCCGTCCGGTTTGGTCCGGAGCTCCGTCAGCCGCTTCAACGGCGTCCAAAGAGCCGAGTCCGATCCGCCGGCGCCGGCCCAGGATCCGGATCCGGATCCCGTCCCTACGGACCGCTTGGTCTCCGGTCGGGCGTCGGACTCAGACGATCCGCTGAGCGGCGACTGCGAGGAGCCGCTCCGGTTCCGGCCGCCGCACGACGATCTGCCAGAGGAGGAGTTCAGATCTTCGTCGGAGATGATCAAGATCTGGCAGGCGATGGAGCGGCGGATCTCCAGATCCCAGAGTGAAGACAGGGGATCCGGTCGGTCCAGAGAGACCGTGAAGCCGTCCGGCGCCGCCGGCAGCTTCACCCGGACCAAGAGCTGCGACCCGGACCTGGTGACCTCCGACCTGGTGACCTCCGACCTGGTGACCTCCGACCTGGGGAACCCCGACCTGGTGACCTCCGACCTGGGGAACCCCGACCTGGTGACCTCCGACCTGGTGACCTCCGACCTCGGCGCCGTCGCGGAGGATTCCTTCCGTCCCTCGCCGCCGAAGCCCAGAGCCGCGCTCGGCCGGGCCGGGAGTCGGACCGGCGCCTCCGGAGGCTCCGGGGTCGAGTCGGCGGCGCCGCGAGCCCCGGCGCCCCGGGTGGCGCAGCTGAGGGCCGGCGGCGCCGGGCCCGCGGAGGAGACGCTGCGAACGGACGAGGCGGACGGAGCCGAGAGCAAAGTCCGTCTTCTGGCCCGACGCTACAGCCAGCGGATCAGAACCGGCGGCCCGGCGGCCCGGCGGCAGCGCAGTCCGGCCGGCCCGTTCAGCAGGAAGGCCCTGGCCTGCGTGCTGGAGGAGAAGGAAGGCTCAGGTACGCTAATCCGTCCGCTAGCGCCCCCTGCTGGGGAGTCCGGGTACGACGCCGGGTCTGGGGACGCCATGTTGGATAACCTGTCCAGAGTCGATGAGCTGCTGGAACGACCTCCACATAGAGTCGCGTTTGGTGTCCACTGTTGCCTAGCAACCCCGGCAAAGCTCCGCCCGTTACCTAGCAACAGCTCCGTTGTATTTAGTCAGCTGGTTTCCCCCCCCCCGCTGTACAATGGCTGCTGGAAAAAAAGCCACAGTGTTTTGTTGTCGACTTACCATCCAGAAACCTCTTGCTGCATTCCGGCTGGTTGTGCAGGAGCCTCCACTTCTGCTTTTCAAAGACGTATGATTGTATAATTGGCATCTGTTTGTGAGTGTAAACAACCAGTGGTCCCCAAACTATGGCCCGTGGGCCGGATCCGGCCCGCCTCCACATTTGGTCCGGCCCCCTGAACAACACCAGAGCATTTAGATCTTTTTTCACATTTCGTATTTTCCGGACTATAAGTCGCTACCTATTTCCTAAGCTTTGAACCATGTGGCTTATATGTGGATTTTCCTTCAACCACCAGGGGGCTCTCTAGCAGGAAGTGAATCATTGGAAGTCAAAATTGGAAATAAAAGAAGAAAGTGCCCATTAAAACGTAATTAGGGTTTAATAGGGAATTGAAATTCGAGAATATTGTTGGATCAGTTAAATAGCATTGAGGGGAAAAAGAAGATTTTTAAAAAAAAAAATAATACTGGGGTCATTATGAGAATTTGAAGTGTAGATATTAGGATCCAATAGGCAGTAGTGCAACAATAATGGATGCAAGCTGCTGTTGAAATCTAAAGAAGAAGAAGAAAAAGAAGAAGAAGAAGAAGAAAGCGCCCGTTTTCATTTAGCACATGCTAGTAGCAACATGGAAGGATCAGCACTTTTACTTTTACAGTTCGGAAACTACCGTAATCAGTTCAGTTAAATCTAAACTTGGCAACTTTTTCTTTACCATCCGTAATAAATGTGATATTCAATTGACCTGTTATGACTCAGATGTTGGCTGTTCGCCCCCCTCTGCTGCTGCTGCATCGCTGTAGAAAACCTGGAGCAGCAGATAAATCTGAGGCTTATAGCCCAGTGCGGCTTTTATGTGTGTGTTTCCTTTTTCTCTTTTTTTCTTTTTACTTTGGCGTTGCGGCTTATAGTCCGGAAAAATACGGTATTTATTTAATACATAGTGTTATTTCCTGGACTTTTTCTGTGAAGAACCCAGATAATGTTATTTGACTGTGTTTTCTGGAAAACAATACATTTTTACATTTACTCCTGCAATCGTCACACTTGTTCTGTTACAAACTGACTCCGACCCCCAGCAGAGAAAGAAAAGGTTATGTTGCCCTCAGAGGAAAACGTTTGGGACCCCTGGTGTAAACGCTGAGTGGGGGGCGGGGCCAGCAGTAGCTGGATTTAAAGGGACAGGACTTTGTTTAGGCCGTAGATGTTCTCCTGTTTTTCCCGCCTTGCATCTGAGAGTAACTGGGCTGTTGTTGGTGGTTTTGGTCGGTTCTGTCCTCTAAACTCTGGTTTCGGTCCGTTGTCTGCAGGGAAGCCCGGCCCGACTCTTCCTCTGGCTCCTAAGGTCCAATCTCTGCCGCTGAGCCCGGTGGACCCGGTCCAGAACCCGGGCGGCGGCGGCGCTGCAGGCCACGCCCCCCTCAGCCCGCCGCCCCCCGCCGAGGGCTTCAGCTGGCCCGACGTGCGGGAACTGCGCTCCAGGTACTCCAGCGGCGGCGGCCGGAACCAGAACCGGCCCATGAGCCGCAGCAGCACCATCCCGGACCGCATGCCGGACGCCGGGCTCAGGCGGCACTCCAGCGGCTCGCCGGGCCGTCTCCACGGCGACGGCGCGTCGTCGGGCCGACCCGGCGGCGGCACCGGCGGCCGGGCCGCGGCGCGGGACCAGCGGTCCAAACGGCTGCACCGGGCCAACTCTCTGGACCCGCAGCGGGTCCGGCGGGCCGCCGAGCCCGGATACTACGTCGCCGCCGAGGCGCCGCTCACCGACGACCCCGAACACAAGATCATCATCATGGAGAAGCTCCCAGAACCCGGCGGGCCGACCCGGGACGACGGGTTCGTCCAGATCCGCTCGCCCACCAGCCGGGAGCAGATCTCCATCATGGCCGTCATCGACCGCTGCCACAGGCTGAGGGACGCCGCCGCCACGGCGCCGCCACCGGCGCCGCCGGAGCCGGGCGACGCGCACAGAACCCGACCCGACGCCGGGCAGAACGGCGTCGTGAAAAACCTGAGGGAAAAGTTTCAGAGCCAGACCTGAAAACCCGCCGATCCGTTTGGGTTCAGGACCGGATCCGTCGGGGATTCCCATCATGCTCGGCGTCGCTACGGAAACGTCCCGATGGATCCGGTGCTCAGGATCTCGGCTCCAGTCGTTTTATTCGTCCAGAGAATTCAGGTCGAACTGAGATTTCGTTTTTTTAAGTTTCATATGAAACATTTGATAAACATCCAGACGTGATTTTTTTTTTCCTCCAGAAACTCATTTCAAGGTTCAGCTGCTCAAAATAATCTTTTAATTTTGATTTTATTCTCATTTTAATGTTTTTATTCTCATAATGATTTTTTGTCGTACGACTTTTATTCCGACTTTTTTCAATCGAATCAGATTTTATTTGTATAGAACATTTCAGCAGCAAAGCATTTCAAAGTGCTTTACCTGATTCAAATAAAAACTGCAGGTGACAGTGAATAAACTATGGAAGCCCATTAATGCCATGAAAAAAAAGCTAAACAGGAAGTCATAATTTCGACTTTCAAAGTCGAAATTATGACTTTAAATCTCATAATTATGACTTTGAAAGTCAAAATTATGACTTAAAAAGTCAAAATTATGACTTTAAATCTCATAATTATAACTTTCAAAGTCAAAATTATGACTTTCAAAGTCAAAATTATGACTTTGACACTCAAAATTATGACTTCCTGTTTAGCTTTTTTTTTCATGGCGGAAATGGGCTTCCATACATTTCAGCAACAAGGCAGCTCAAAAATAAAGTAATATAAACTCCATACAGTCACCAAACTGAGAAACCAACAACATTCCATTGTATCAAGTGTCACCATCAAAATCATCAATATACATCAAATATGTTGATCTTTACATAATGAGATTTCAATTTGCTCAGTTCTGCCTATTTTGAGCTTTTTTTAGGCTTCTGTCGCTTTAAATCCAAAAAAGCTGCTGCTGGTGTGAAAATGGCCGCAAACAGATTCACAATTATACAACCATACAACACTGAAAAGCATCAATAGAGCCTCCTGCACAACCAACAAGAAATGCAGCAAGTGGTTTCTGAATGGTAAGTCAACAACAAAACTCTTGTCTTTTCCAGCAGCCATTGTACAGCACAGACGGCAATAAACTCAACTGAACTAAGGAGCTGGTGTTCTGCTGGGGTTGCCTGGTAACGGGCGGAACTCAGCTGGGGTTGCTAGGTAACGGGCGGAACTCAGCTGGGGTTGCTAGGTAACGGGCGGAACTCAGCTGGGGTTGCTAGGTAACGGACAGAACTCAGCTGGGGTTGCTAGGTAACGGGCAGAGCTCTGCTGGGGTTGCTAGGTAACGGGCGGAGCTCTGCTGGGGTTGCTAGGTAACGGGCAGAGCTCTCCTGGGGTTGCTAGGTAACGGGCAGAGCTCTCCTGGGGTTGCTAGGTAACGGGCGGTGCCTATTGATTTGTTACATTCAAGAGTTTTTTTTGAAACGGCTCATTTTCCAGGCAGACACCAAAAAAATAGGAACTTATTGTCAAAAACCGGATGGGTGTTTTTCGTTTTGTTTTTTTAAGTGCTCAGCCTTTTTTCAAGAAGCAGCAGAAACCAAGAGAAAAGTATAAAAACGTGCAAAATGTGGATCTTTACTGTGGAGGAAGCTGCAGTCGAAAATGTATGGAAGTACAATGGAGCACATCCACCTGCGAATCCTGGAGGCCTTTTCTGAAAATGGTTCCAACTGCCTGTTTTAATAGTTAAGCTCCAAATTCACCTCAGTGTGAATCAACGCACATGGAAGCCATCTTGACTCTGCTGTGCAAACCTCAAGTCGTCCTTGTTGCCCCTCTTGGGGGTTCAGATAATCCAGGAGCGTGAAGGAAAAAAATGAAAGGCCCTCCATGATTGGCTGCTTGGCCAGCCAATAGGAAGTCGAGCATCACTACACCTGGGTGTTCCAGCGTCCTAAGCTGCATTTCCTGCTGAATATTCCAGAAATAATCCAAAAACCGGCGGGGAACCGAAGCAAAACCTCTCAGTCCATCTCATCAGTAACAAAAGCTCTTCCCTCGTCTTTTCGTTCCTCTTCGTCCTCGTTTCTCTGGACTCTCCAGAGGTTTCTGGCCTTATTGCAGCCCAGCAGCGGGTCAGCTGGCACTTCCTCCCCTCTGTGGCACCGGCGGCTCGGCTCGGCCCAAAACATCTGTGTTTGTGTCAGAGAGGCGGGAGGAATCTGTAGCAAAATGGCTGCCAACGCTAACAAACTGAGCGGAGAAGGTTTGTGACGCCAAGAGACTGAAAATAAAGGAGTGTGTGTCGCTTTTAGCAACATGTTGCTGCTGGTTCTTATCCTGAAACCCGTTAGCATAAAACCCGTTAGCATGACACCGTCACTACCGTGCATTTCTACTGGTGCAGCCTGGTGACAGCAGACAGGAGCGATCCGGGCTTAGCATCACGAGAGCCGGACACGGAAATCAGGCAGAGACATTTGGTCTTTATTTTATTCTTTGGGAAACACCCACTGACCAATGGAGTGTGTGTGTGTGTGTGTGTGTGTGTGTGTGTGTGTGTGTGTGTGTGTGTGAGAGAGAGAGTGTTGAATCTGAGGAAACTGGGCCTCGTCTCTCCCTGACAGCTGGTGCCCTCTGGGTAATCTCCAGTCGTCCAATCAGAGGCCAGGATTAACAGGCCATTGTCTTGGCATGAGAAAGTGAGTGTGTGTGTGTGTGTGTGTGTGTGTGTGTGTGTGTGTGTGTGTGTGTGTGTGTGTGTGTGTGTGTGTGTGTGTGGTGGTTGGAAAGGCCACTCCGTCACTAAGGATCATGTTGGTCCTGCACTACAGCTGCGCTTTGGCAACAGAAACCAGTTTAACCAGATATTCACCATCATCTTCATTCAGATTCGCTTTATTTTCAGCAATTTTACAACAACACAAAGAAACGAACCAAAATAAAACATTATTTTACAAACCGCTAATTCACCAGAGGGAGGAATAAACTGAAACCAAGGATGGATAAACTGAAACTACGTCTCTCTCTCTTCAGTCTGGTTCTTTGGTCTCAATTTGCAGCTTCTTTGAAAGTTTGTTTACTAAGACTTTTGTTTGTTTTCTTCATTCATTTTGAATATTCATAATAACTTCCCGTTCCAGTGTTAAATGTCCCTTAGAAATTAAAGTTTCTTGATCTTTGGGTTAACTTGCATTATGTTATAATCGTTATATTACTTGTAAATGGCCACAGCAGGTAAGCGAAGTTGTTGAATCTTATTATGTTTAGTTCTTTGAGTTTCATGCTTAGTTTATTTTCACAGAAGAGAAAAATCGACCTGAATTCATTCATCTGCTTGAGGTTTGATCAAACATTAGTTCATATCACAACTGCAACATTTCTCTCGTTTGTTGGTTTTATTGCGTGATCCGGTTATCCATCTGCTGTCCTCACCTGGACTGCAAAAGCACAAAATCTAAGTATTTTGATTTAGTTCCTAGTGCAAATATGTTGGTACAATCAAAATAAGGCAAAACAACGTTGCAAATAACTTCATAGCAAGAAATAGAAGCTTATTCCAAGTGCCAGTTCAATCAGAACTGGGTTGCTAGGTAACGGGTCTGTGCTTGGCCGGGGTTGCTAGGTAACGGGTCTGTGCTTGGCCGGGGTTGCTAGGTAACGGGTCTGTGCTTGGCCGGGGTTGCTAGGTAACGGGTCTGTGCTTGGCCGGGGTTGCTAGGTAACGGGTCTGTGCTTGGCCGGGGTTGCTAGGTAACGGGTCTGTGCTTGGCCGGGGTTGCTAGGTAACGGGTCTGTGCTTGGCCAGGGTTGCTAGGTAACGGGGCAGCGGAATGTTCTGCCAGTGGAACCAGAACTTTTATCAATATTAAAGAATTATTGACTTAAAACAAGCTCCTATATCTTGATAAAAAGGTTATTTCTAAGTTAATTTGTCATATTTTAAGTGTAGTAAGATATTTGCACCAGAAACTAGACCAAAAAATCTGGTAAGATTTGGTGTTTTTGCAGTGTGGCCATCTTTAAAAAAAAAAAACCCTGAACCCAGATGAACTCAGAAAACTCTCCTCCTTTTCCATTTTAGTGATTTTTACGGATGTTTCCGTTTCCTCTACTTAATCTTGATACGTTTTTTTGGTGCGTTTTGAATCCCAGCCTCCATAGTTTAAGCCGTTTTCTGGTGTGAATCTTCATCGTCGAGCTGAAATAACCGAATGGACGCCCTCCGGGAACTGAGACTGGATTTCTCTACTGGCTTTTAAACGATATAAAATACAAACCCAAACGTTCAGAGCCGAAACAGCCAACCTGGCATGGCTGAGCTGCAGCCTCAGATCTCCAGTCAAGTCATTTCAACAAGCTTTTAGCAAACAACACGGGTTGATTATTACGTCTCATTGAAAGTGAGATCATTTTCGTCCTCCAGCCGTAGACGTATAAACGCCGACGCAGCCGAACTTAAACATCCCTGAGTGACTCGCAGTGAGCTCAGCTGGCAGCTTGTCCAGCCTCAGCCTGAGTCTGTCATGCGGTTCAGCTCTTGTAAAACGTCGACTTGGACGCTTTCAACAGACTTCAGATGAAAATCTCCTCGGTTTTACTCCGATTGCTGCGTTTGCAGGGAAGAAGTCGTGTCGTCTCGCTCTTGTGGAGCGTTTTCTCAGACCGGAAATAATCCAACGTGCAAAAATTTAATACCAGGCTGAAAGAAACAAAACAAGGAAAAGAAACAAAACAAGGAAAACGGAAGACTGCAAGGTCCAGGTCTGGAGGACAGAAAAAACCCAGACCAGAGGCGGCATAGTGTCCAAAAATCACACTCCAGTTAGAGTAGAGACACTAATTACTCGAGTAAAAGTAAAAATACTCTTAAAAGTACATAAATGCCACTCAAATAAATGTAACTATAGTTACTTTCCAACTCTGGAAGTTACTTTGTTTTACCACAAACCATGAAAATGTTGAGATTAAATTAAAGATGCTAAATTTTCATTAAAAAAATCTTACTGTCCATTAATGTCTAAAAAGTCTCAAAGAAAATTAAACTACAAATAACTCTGCTTTAGTTTTTCATTCAGTGGGTAGAGAATCCAGAGACTTTATTCAATTAAAGAGTAGAAACACTTCAAAATAAAATTACTCGAGTAAAAGTAACAATACTATTAAAAGTACATAAACGCCACTCACATAAATGTAACTAGTTACTTTCCAACTCTGGAAGTTACTTTGTTTTACCACAAACCATGAAAATGTTGAGATTAAATTAAAGATGTTAAATTTTCATGAACAAAAGTAAAAAAAAAGTCTTAAAGAAAATGAAACTACTAATAACTCTGCTTTGGTTCTTCATTCAGTGGGTAGAGAATCCAGAGACTTTATTCAATGAAAGATTCAAGGTCCAGGTCCGGAGGACGGGAAGAACCCAGACGAGAGGCGGCATAGTGTCCAAAAATCTCACTCCAGTTAGAGTAGAGACACCAATTACTCGAGTAAAAGTAACAATACTCTTAAAAGTACATAAATGCCACTCAAATAAATGTAATTAAATAAATGCAACTGGTTACTTTCCAACTCTGGAAGTTACTTTGTTTTACCACAAACCATGAAAATGTTTAGATTAAATTAAAGATGTTAAATTTAATGTCTACAAAGTCTTAAAGAAAATGAAACTACTAATAACTCTGCTTTGGTTTTTCATTCAGTGGGTAGAGAATCCAGAGACTTTATTCAATTAAAGAGCAGAAACACTTCAAAATAAAATTACTCGAGTAAAAGTAACAATACTCCTAAGGCACACTTTAAAAAGTTACTCAAGTCAACGTAATGGAGTAAATGTAACGAGTTGCTACCAAACTCTGAGGTTTGAAGACGGACCAGAGTTCGGTACGATCTCCAGTCCTCCACAGACGAACCGGACTTTGACTAGACCAGCATGAAAGCTGCAGCCTTCGCTCACAAACCAACTGAATTCCTGCCGTTTTGTAAACAACCTGAAACTTAAAATCTCCCTGTATAATAGTATCGATATCACGATATTATTATATATTATTAGATATTTTCTTTCCTAGAAAAAAATCTATATTCATCCTCAAGTATC
>CAEGAF010066137.1:0-31934 GCA_903067075.1 Micropoecilia bifurca
ATGGAGGCTAACGGTGGAGCTTAGCTTATATATTTGAAGTTGTTGTCCAACCGGAGCAACATATTAACAACTTAATCATCATATAGTCGTCATGGTTGTTGTTTTTCTTCCCACTTGCTCGTATCAGGACACAGAATAGTGAGATTTGTTGAGAATCAGTGACGTTCAGTTCAGATGAATGAGACCTGAATGTTATTGTGGCATTTGAATCGGATACGTATCGGATATGAGTCACATTCTAAAAGAATCCGACCTGAGCTGTTCACACTGTCATGAAAAGATCGGATACAGGTCGCATTACGTCAAAAAAATTTGGAATTGGGTCACTTCAGGCTGCAGTGTGAACGCAGCCTAAATAGTCTAAAATAACCAAAATCAACTGGATTAGATTTCAAATCAAAACATAAAGATATCTGCAAGTTTCTCCAGTTTGAAACCTTCAAAGAATTAGCTGCCAAATGAAACCAGAGAATCCAAAGATCATCACTCTGTTGTTCATCAGTCAGCTGACTGACAGCTTTGGAGACGGGCAGTAACTTTAGCCTGAGTGGAGAATGACTGTGGCGATGCTCTGAAGGGGGTTCGGTCCCCGGCTTTGTCTGCGGATGGACAGTAAACCCCCTCCTCCTTTACTAGCAGCCATGAAACGGTACATGATCTACCCACGGCTGCTGGAGCTGCGCTGACCCGTCTGACCTCCTGCAGGCCAGCTCTGTTTCTGAGGTCCTGTGTCCCTCCGTCACCTGAGAATACCGGTAACTACTGACACAACAGAACGGCTTCTGCAAGCATTTTTTCCATCTGTGAAGCATTTTTAATTTTAATCTCCCTCTGATATGAAAGGAAACCCATTTAGGACACTTTTCAAAATGTTATTGATGCTCCAGTGACACGTTGCATCATATTTTAGCACGAGGAGAGATGGCACATATTAATTTTGTGCAAAGTGTTTGCATGAAGCTGCAGAATGGGCAGACAGGGAGAAAGTAAGAGTCTGCAGGTGCAACATGAGCCCTTTCACTTGGTGCAGTTACACCGACTCCTGACTCCGCGGCGTCTGAAAGAGAACTTGCCCTTACAAATGACCTCAACACTTGGACAGGAGGGAGCGGTGCAAGGTAACGTTTGAAAGATAGACTCCTCTACCTGAATCAGAATCGGCAGCATTTACATGCAGCTTTAGCTCTGAGGGAAGTCAAACCAGGTCAGGGCAGGGAGCAGAAAATAAATGATATGACATTTATCATTTACCCTTCTCTTTGAGGACATCTGTACTTTTACTCCAGCTGGAATGAAGGTGAAGAAATGGAGAAAGAGGACAGTCAGAGGGTTTTACAGGAGAGGAGAAAGAAAGGTTGATGCCAGGACAGGAAAAATAAGATATTTAACAGAAAAACATCCAAATCTAACAACAGAATAGGTGCTAAAGCAAAATAGTGCTTTTTGTAGACTTTTCTTCATCACTTTTTTACTAAGGCGTTGATCAATCAAGTAATCAGGTTTGATTTTGTCATTCAGAATGTTTTATTGATATTTGTACACAGACTTTTTACCGTTTTTCCAATGTTGTCGTTTCCGTGCTTGTGTTTAAACTTTCTTTATCTTCTACCTTGAAAGGAGCAAGAAAATGGTCCCTAAGGTATGAGTAACCATGGCAACAAGGCATTGTTTTTACGATTAGGAGCAGCTGATTAGCATCTCGAATCCCAGAGGAGTTGAAAAGGAGGCTTCATGGATGCAAAGAGAGGATGAGGAGGTTCAAACCATCTCTTCCATCCACCCCAGAGGGAGGATCATAAAGGCACTGAGAGCTAAAGAGGAGCAGCAAAAGCAAATGAGCTGGATTAGCAGAGCTTGACAGCAACTGATGAAATCATCCAGTATGTTGCTGTGTGGATGTAAAGTCAACCAAATAAATCATTATCTTGCATCTTCTTGTACTTAAATCTAATTGAGGTCCCACCTGGTAAACACCGGAGTCCAAACACGTCTCGACTCCTGGCGCCGGTGCTGCTCTGGCTCAGCATCCTCTCCTAAAGAAAAACCACAGAAGAAGATTATCAGAATTTTAACCCTCCAAATGCTGCTGGACTGAGATGTCAACTCTGAACAAAGACCACGAACAGCAATAAAACGGTAGAGTTCAATAATAGAAATACAGAAAAAACTTTTATATAAATTATTAGATTTGCGTTACAATAGGAACGAAATACCTTATGAACATTTGTGTATAGTTTCCACATTCGTTTATTAAAAAAGGGAAAATATCTTCAAACATCACATCGTATTTCATAATGAAATATGGAAACATATTCGTCATAAAATTCAAACATTCAACAGAGACAAATTTAACCATGTTTAAATATTGTTTTACAGACTTGACTTGTTCACATTGTTCCCATTTCCTCAAGTCCAAGTCATGTTTCAGATAAATACTGATTTACAAACAGTTTATTATTGTTCTAAATAATTTAATCTTATGAACAACAAACTTTTGAAAGTATTAGGCTTATGAGTTGTGATCAGAAACAATTAAACTCATAGGAGATCATAAACAGGAACATTGATGAGGTCAATAAGGTCACAAGTCTCCAGCTCTAACCCCCTAACAGTGACCTGTTTCCATCCTAACATCCCTACACTCTCAGTGTGTGTCATGTTTTGGTCATTTGACTCAAGGTGCGAGTTTCACTAGATAAATACTGACGATGCTGCAGCGTAGGTGTTGGAAAGACAAAACATTGTTCCAAGTTTTTCACTTCATCAATGACTAACATGAACATTTTTAATCACTTCACTCCATGTTGGACCACATTTAACATCAATAGGGAACCATTTACACTTCAACTTGTTGAGCTAAAGTGGTGAACAGCTTCCTGTAAATGACCATATAATGAATGAAACTCAGAGCAGCAGAATGTTGAACTTCCTAATGAATGAAACAGGAAATGCTTTTATCTTGATAAACAGGAAATGCCTTTGTAATGACACAGGCACCTTCACATGGGGGAGCTGACTTGAGCTTATTTTATTCATTTAAGACAGAGTTTGGTAGGAGACATAAATGTGGTCACTATTGTCTTGTTTCCACGGAGTGGACCGGCACGAGTTTGTGTGGTCCGTCATTTTCTGTCTCCATTGTAGAGCAATCTGTACTCAACCATTACTGAGCCACCTTAAGTTGCAGGTCATTGGACAATGACATGGTTAGCATGGAGCTACTGGCGTCACACAACAAAGTCCACTGATTGGGGGTCAGAGAAAATGTCCCTGCTTGCAAGAAGCACAAGACAGTACATGATTAGCATGACGCCATGTTAGGCATTCAGGTCTAACCGTCAGAGCCCAACTGTAGGTGGAAACGCTCTCCTGAAAACGCTGCAGTGACTCGGACTGATCCATGCTATAACACTCAGTGGAAACGAGGCATAGTATGAAACTGGAGCCAACACAAACAGCTTCCTATAAACCATTAAACACCCACACTTAGGGGCGGCTAATAAATCAATTGCACCTTTTCACAGGACAATATGAGCATGCAGCAGATGACCTGTGGGATGTGAGGTCTGAAGCTTACAAACCGGACAGATAAAGATTGTTCATGAGACTTGAATCTATCCCTTAATCCCCTCTGTGCCTGTTCTAGAAACTACAGCTGCTTGTAAATTGTATTATTTTGATGTAGTTGGTGAACAAACTACATCCAAAATGGAAGACCACGTGTTGGTGCTTAACTTATTTGGTCCTATGTGATTTACTGAAGATAATCATTTCTTAAATACCCTCTAAATGTATTTTATTTAACAGAGTAAGATGACAGAAGGCATTTTATGAGAACCTTTGAAGACAGTTATTTTGTTTTCTTCCTGTCAAATTATTTCTGCATCACAGTCGGCACATGAGGACAGAAGGTTAAGTCACCTTTGAGCTGGACGTGTCCCAGTGGAGTCATTTATAAACAAAGAATAACACCCCCCACCCCCACCCAGTCCTTAAAGACTCCCAGTTTCCATGCCGTCGCTTTGTTTTTTCCGGCTTCCCCCCTGACCTTCCCCAAATCTCAGGAACTCGGGTTCAAGCAGAATCCAGCAGAGCCACAAAGACTTTTCCTAACCAGTAAGAGCTTACTGGCACCATATGCTTTCACTTAGCTTTGCTCCTAACTGCCCCCTAAAATTCAACCCACCCCCCTATGGAGGCAATCTACATTTACAGGCCGAACACTCATAACAAGCTAGGAGGGGTGCAATTTGATAGGGTGGGGTGATTACACAGGTGGTGTTGAAGCTCTTAAATAGAAACGGAGCGAGAAAGGGGAGATCCAAGAAAAGTCCAGGCAGCAGAACCTCAGCGGTTCTGACTGAGCTCAGGCCCACAATGAAACAATTTATTACTGTTTCATTAAAGGCACCGGCTCTATCGTGAAACACAAGCAGGCCTTTGAGTCAGCAAGGATGTGTGAACAATAACAATGAATCCAGTCAGTCTGCAGGGCTGCGAGGTCTGTTAGCAGGCTGCTGCTAAAAACTGGACACTCTCTGTTTCATGGTAGAGAAGAAAATCAACACGGCTCCATGAAAAGGTTGCAGAAAAGTCACACTTATTCATAGCTGCTTGTGTTCTTTGAAACGGACTGTTCAACAGAAAACAGGTTCTGTAAGAACTGCTAACACATGCACTGGAAATATTACCTAAACGCTTTCTGAATTACACGGTAGGAGAGTGAATGATGTCTACTCAGATAATAGATACAGAACCAAGTCCAAATGCGCTCCCAGCTTCTGCAACAGGCTCGTTAGCAGCCAGAAAGTCTTCTGCACGGAAAAACAGCTTTTATTACAAGGCAGCACAATAAAATTCAACTTCATTGTTCCTTAATCCCACAGTAAGGCCTCGACATGCCAACTCTCTGCATCCACACCCACAGAAAACCCACAGCTGAATTCCTCGGCTTCTTTTAAGTGGATCAAAAGCCATTCTTTTCTTGTTTTGTTGTTTGAGCTGGGTGGACTGAGTCAGCTCTCTGAAAGAAGCGGAACAAGTGACCACAACAGCCAACGCTGCAGCTAAACTCTGATCATGTGCTCAACAAAAAGGTTTTACCATTAATAACAATGGCTTTAAATTAATAACATAGTGGTCACACAAATGCTGGCCGAGGTCTCAGTCATAAAACTCAAAATCTATATTCCTGTGGTTGTTTTTCTCAACACTTCACTTTCACATTAACTGGCTTCTGAAGTGCCATTATGAGCGTCGCCTCCTCCTCCCCCCACGCCGCCTCGCTGCTCCACTTCTTCTTCCCTCCATTCATTCCCAGGGATGCAGGCCAAGCCTGACTGCAGTTTCCATTCCTCATGCTACTGCAGAAGCTCTGCTTGTTCCTGGCTCTGGAAGGAACACGCTTCTTTTCCCAAACAAAATCGGCAAAGGAAAGGTCCAAAAGAAGAAAAAGCTATTTTCCATCCGTGCTCCACTGGCTTTGATACAGAATCACAGAACTAGAACAAAAGTTAGCATGTTAAGTGGGACTTGGGAGACTAAACAAGCATGGCACGTTTAGAGGGCTGAAAGATAAAAGCTCTCCTCTCCCTGAACATTGGATGTCCTTTTTTTAATGCCATGTCAGGTTGGCTAGTCGTCTAGTTAGATGGTGTCGAACATCCTCTGCAGATCCATATCCGACTTTTTCAGGGCAGCCTGAATGGCCTGACTGGGATCGTTTCACCCTCCAAAAGAATCCAGTTTGTGCCACTTTCATTTGTGAAACTAGATCAGATTCATATCAGTTAGTTTTCAAACCGTTTACAGACAGAATGTTGAATTTCAGACTTTTGCGCCATTGACTGCAGCCTTGTTTCCATCTAATCCTCCTGCAAATTTGGAGTGAACTTTCCAAATGTTACAATAAAGAAAATGTTAATTAGCCATGTTTGGAGTTAATCAACCAGCGCAATTCTGTCAGATGTTGATGCCATTTAAGACTGTAATAAACAGGAGGTAGAAGTTGTAAACTAAATTAAACCACACAGCTGGGAAAAAAAGAGTCTTCCACTCATGGAGCTTTGGATTGAGAAATGTGTGCGTCTTCAGCACAGACCCACCAGTAAAGTCAAGACTTATTAAACAAATACGTTTCCATTCAGAAAACAAAAGTACACCTCAAGCAGGGGTATAAACGTTTTGCAGAGGAAGTTATTTTAGCATTTCCCCCAGTTTATTATAAGCCTGGCGGGCCACCAGGCTTTACTTGTGCCCCCACCAGGCTAAGCATTGTTTATTTTTTTAAGTCTTTTAAAAATGATTGCATTTCTTTAGACTTAATCGTTGGTGTTCAGGTCTGAATCTCCCAATCTGTTAATAGCACATAATTATCAAGTGATATTTTCAAATTTCCTGTCAACTTTAAGCATTTTTCAACTCAAAGATGATGGGCTGCTGGATGAATGTCTGCCCTAGGTCCCAATCAATGAGCTTAGCAAGATTTCTGGGGGAAAACCTTGTATTTTGAATTTTGACGTTTCAATCAACCTTTTCAAAAGCGATTCTTCAAAACGCACGTAAAGGACCGTTGATGGAAAAACAGGATGATTCCACACCAGAAAAAGCCAAATGTTGTAAATCCAGAAACAAACAATGAAGCCTTCATGTTGTAACCGTCTGACCACACTGTTAGCTCGCATTGGTAGACAACATTAAAACTATAAACAATGCCGTACATTATTAGAAACAACCTTTTCACCTTGTCAATGTTCTTCTTAGACCTTATAATGAGCCATCATTTTATCCAGGTGTGTTAAACCAGCGAGAAAACTAAAACATGCAGGATGCCGCCCCTCCAGGACCGACTTTGGGCACCCCTGGTTAAAACCCTTCACAGAAGTCTGATTGTGGTCACATTTTATTAGAAGTATTAACAACCACGCAAAAAAAACAATGAAAAAAAAAGTATCAACCTCGGCTGTGTGACTGAAGCCTAAGCTGCAGAGGCAAGAAGTCGCACTGTGAGATGGTGAGTAGGTGCGAAGTGGAGGAGAGTCAGTGTTATGGACCCTATACTATTAATTACATGAACAATCACTGGCTGCTTCAGTTACATTTCACTTGAGCTTACAGACGTCATAAGTGACGTGTGCAAAATGCAGTTTTTTGTATCATTTAATTTCTCAGGACTACCATGTGAATAGGCTATTTGAGTCTGAACCGCTCTGCAGAACTGCGATGAAAGTGCAAAAGAATCAAAGTGATGTCAAGTCCAGACCCACGTCTGATTGAAATGGTGAGGTGGGACCTTAAGACGGCTGTGGAGAAATAAATGTCTGCAGGCCTATTTGAATTGAAGCCAAGTCGGAAAGAAAAGTGGAGTGAAATCCAAAATTCCTCTATTGAAGAAATTAAACACATCTGTTCTGTCCCATTTTGAAGGCAGCAGCATATTAACAATAGTAGGTTTTTCTGTCCTAACCACACGTTGAAATTTCGCCCCAAATATCTGCTATTTTCTATTCACAAACAAATCATTCCATATCCATGTGCACAGTTGTCCATTTCTCTTGGTAGTTGGGCATCCAGAAGGATTCTTAATGACAAAAAACATCATACAATTTAATGGCATATCAATTTATTTTGTTCTTATATAACAACCCGTTTCCACTGTTTATGGATCGTAGGTTATAGAAAATAGCAGATTATGAGTATTGATCAAGTCAAAGTAAGGCTGACTGACCTTCTGACTGGGAATTTTATTTATCTGAATCCCATAGTTATCATTTCTTACATAAAAAAGGTTTCAAATATCCTCAGGGTGAGTAAGAATTGACAAGCAAATAAAATCTTTGCAGCTGAACAACCAGAAGCAAATCACAAATGTCAGCAGAAACAGGACTTTTTTCATCAGAAAAATGTTCAGTATACTGAATTTACTACGAAGGCAACAGAAGACCCAGCATCTAATTTATTCATGCACTAAGCAAAAAAAGCCAAAGGGCAAAGAACAAAACTGCCTCAAACAGAAGTAGGAATAGTCAAACTAGGTCTTCCAAGTAAAGTGAACTTGCTGCTTCGCATACATGCAATTCCTGTTAATCCTTTTTCAAATTCTGATCTAGCTTTAATCTTTTTTACCAAAATATCCTGAATATTTCTACCTAATGATGCTCTATGCTGAAGTGAGATTTGTTCATCACTAAGAATCTCTGCAAAGAGATTTTGCATTGAGCAATAGCTAAAAACAAACACCCAGTGTGCAACAAACACCCAGTGTTGCACATTGGTCTAGTGTTATTTTCACATTTCCTCTCTCTGAAAGCCAGATAATTAGACTCCATCCTGACTTCCAATCCTCAGAAAGACTGAACTTTTCCTTTTGACCAACAGACCTTCAGAGGAGCGCGGCCCTGGCCAGAGGATGAGAAGCAGCTCTTTGTCTGGCTCCGTTAAGCTGGAGGAGCTGCAGCCAGCTGGGGGCCTGGCAGTAGAGGTGGGATTTGGCTGCTGTGGGTGGGGGTGGAGGGTGGGGGTGGAGGGTGCGCCCATGCTGGAATGGCACGTTCTTATCAGCCTTTAATCTGCAGCCGCTCTGATGATCCATCGTCTGGCATTTCTGCTTCTGTTGAGCTGTTTGCCTTTCAACTGGCTGCTTCAAAGCTGGAGGGCTGGTGCCAGCAGAGCGAACTCCAGAGAAAGGTGCAGCCAAAACGGGGCCCAACATGCACAACGTCAAAAAGAGGCCCTGGCCTTCTCTATGTAGCATTTAGGACATACACATCGATTCCTACACATAGATTTAAAAACACAATTTGTACAGCTTTCTTTGTACATTGTGAGATCTGAGAAGGTCTATTTTGATTGTTTTCAATCTAACATGTCTGGTGTCGGTGGATAGAGGAACAAAACATAAAATCTGGCAGATAAGAATTTCACATGTGGATCTCTGTAAATATATTTCTAATATTCCTGTATAAATGAAAAACCCTCCAGATGTTACCAACAAATCAAGTAATCACTAAGAAAACTAATTTTTCCATGAAGTAAATAATGTGATAGAAAGTGAAATGGTACAGACAATATGTATAAAAAAGCCATAAAAAGCCAAGGACCATCTAGAATATGCCAGCATTTAGAAAGCATTCCTGCTGGTCCAAATAAAAAAAATCAGCTGGTTTAATACTCAAGATTGTGTCCGACTCTTCACGCTCCAATCAGATGTTTTCCTGAACTACAGGGTCCAACTGGAGGGTCCCTCCATCGACCACTGGACCTTCAAGATCGAGTATTCACAAGTGCATGTGCCTGTCGAATGTTTTCGTTGGCCTCCACGTCTCATTTCCTGTCTCGCTTTTGATATTCCCCTCAAATTGCTTCGTAGTTTTGATGAAAACAGTCCTCGGGTCTATCTTGGTCAGACAGTATGAATGTCACTGTACACACCGTGTTTGGAGGAAGAATGGCTGTGAACACCAACCATGCTAATGTTAAAGACTGCAGGTGGAAACACCAGGGACTGGGCTGTTTGTGAGGAAGAATGAGTCAACATCACATTGGAACAGTGACTGCATGATACATACATAAAAAGTCTTAACTTACCAAAAAAGTATTTTCTAGGCTGTATTGTCACACATTTTTGTAAGCAAGTCCAATACTTATTCTTTTATGTCATTCACATTTTTTAGCCATAGCTTCATTGAGGATTAAATCCCTTTGATTTCTTTGGAACAGCGGATTACTTGAGCTGTTGACGACATCTGGTATGAATTTCTTGTCAGTTAAAATATTAGAAACATATTGACTGAGAGAAACGTTGACGGGTTCATGACTTTTTTCCCCACTGTAAGTAGCTACACAACACAATGAATCCCTGGCTTCATATCTGCTGACTGCAAGGAACCCGTAACAATGTCATATTGGAATTTTGATGGAGTGTTACTTTTTCCAAGGACCGAGTTTTACAGTAATGCTAAGAAATGCACCATAACTCTCTAGAATGAGATGGAAAAAGCAGCACAAGCAGCAAAGTGCTTAATAAATACATGAAAAAGTAGCAGCCAGCTACTGCTGATCAAACTCCACAGAATAATTAATCATTAGTGTATGCTAGCTCTTACAGTCTGTGTGTTATTAACAAGTGAAAATTGTGTTTTTTTTCAGTCTTCACTGAAGTGGACAACCCAGCAGATTCATCCTACAGGTCAGAGCAGGTAATGCTCAAAGATACGACAAAGGCTGCAGGAGTTTCATCTTATGCTAAACGCCAGAGTTCATGATCATGATGGTCTGCTAATGAAGTTGTTCCCTTGAGTTCCCCTGAACTTCCTGGTGTTGAGTCTTTACCTCCCCAGATCCGTGTCTCTCTCCATGCATCTTTGATGTCAGTGAATTTGCGCCGGAAACTTTGCGCTGGTCTCCAAGTTCATGATGGTTTGAAACAGAACAAGTATGGAAATGTCGATGGAGAAAGCTCTTTTACCAGAAACAAATACAGCAGCACGACATGGGTTTGGAAAATTGCGTTGAACAGACGGGAACAAAGCGTAGAGGTTTGACGATACAACAAACAGCATATCAGTAAAATCAGCCCATAGCAACTGGAAAGCACGGTGGTGGAGGCTGGTGGTTTGGGCTTTGTGCTGCAGCTGTGATTTACCAGCTAAATGTTATGCATTAGCAGCATTGTGGCTTCAGTTTTGTTTTCTCTGCTTGTCCAACAGGGACTCCAAAGTCATGGATACTCACAGCCTGATGTGGCCGATGAATCAGAACATGACAAAGAGCCTGGAGGGAGAACGCAGACAACACTCTGCTTGTTTGGGTTGTTTTGAGTTCAGAAAATGGAAAACAAGTGTTTTTTACACACTCCGTTTCCTTTTATGTCCCCAAACTTACTCATGCTTATAAAAAAATTTATCTTGAAAGTTTCCCGAAATGAACATTTCAGTTTCCGCCTGGACAACTGAGAAAACACACACTTTTTGATTATGACTAGGAAAATGAATGAATTGGTAACGCGTTGTTGTTCGAGCCGATCAAAACAGGCATTAACTGTAATGAAGAAAGGAAGATTCAACAAACAGAGCGCCCATCTGGTCCCAGATTTAGACTCGGCTTCACCACTCGCTCAGAAAAGTGAAACAAAAGAGTGTGTGGGTGGCCTCGGCGTATAATCTACCGTCCACAGGCCGCTACACTGCATTACCGTATCTCTGCCTGAGCCACAAGCCCGCACTGATGACTTCCCAACGTCTCATTCTGAGGTAGTAAAAACTGCCAAGTCCTGACCTATCCAGCCCCCGTCTCCATGACGACAGCCAGATGTTGTGCACACCCCCCACCATCACCACTTCACATGCAAGCCTCGCCTGAGGGGGAGCAAAGGGAGGCATCTGTTCCCAGTTTCCCCCCGCGGCTGCAGAAAATATCCGAGGAGACACAAAGCGCGACAACACGGCCAAGAACACAGGAAACCCGGCGCTTCCTGTCTGATCCTGCATCCACCAAATGTCTCTCCTGTCAGGTGTGCATAATGACACACACCTTTCAGAGCAGTTCGTCGATTCTCCGTAATTGCTCGTGCAAATAAAAAGGAGCTGAAGTTGTTCAGCACACATCTGTCCAGATGATGAATCACAGGCTGCAGTTTATTCCCACCCTGCTGAGAGACATGATTAACATTCCCCTTTGTGGACTGTAATTAGGCTTCCAAGCAGTAACAGTGATTATATGTACCCTCTATCTCTCTCTCTCTCTCTCTCTCTCTCAACATGCAAGTCTTTATCCTTTAAAGCATGTCGGGAGCAAGGAACTGACAAAACAAGAGGGAATCCAGGATGGATGGAGAACGTCCCAGAGGAACGCAGCATCTCTTCCTTATTTCCATTTAAAGACAAGTTTTCATGTTTAATATGTTCATATGCTTACACTGTATCTTCATCACAGTAAATAAAGAACGACAAACAAAACAAAGGTCTTCATGTTTATTTTGTAAACTCTGACAAGTCTGGTCTTGAATAAAGTCTGATCCAAGTTCATTACTGGCCTCTTTGGTTTTCCTTTCCAAACAGACCATCCTGCTGGTTTAGGGAAGCAGGATGGTGCCAAACAGACAGGAGATTACAGCAGTGGAGTCCAAATTTAGTCCTCAAGGGTCCGTACACTGCATGTTCCATTCAACAAGCCTGATCCAAACGATGGTTCATTAGCAGAACCTCTGCAGAACTTTATGACATCCTGAGGAGGTAGTTGGCCCATTTCAATCAGCTGTGTTGGAGCAGAAACACATGTAAAACTGGCAGAACACCAGATGAGTCCAACAGAGAGCAACAAAAATGGCTAATTAACCCAACATGCATGTTGTTTGGCTGCTGGAGGAAGCAGAGAACCGATGAACGCATTGGGAGAACAGCCAGGATTCAAACCCAAAACCTGCTTGCAACTAATCCAGTGTGCAATTTGGGTTTCCTATTAAACATAATAAAGCTGTTTTTTCTTTCTCTCGCTATTTTACTGACTTAATCAGATCTAAAAAAAGAAATGCCAATAACTAAGTTATGCGTTACTCTGTTGTCCAACTATAAAATCTCACCACTTTTCCATGAACAGCTAGGGAGTGTCGGCCTGACAATAAATGAATCAACGAGGACTTTGTTTGATTTTCAGGAAGAATCAAAGGTTAACAACTGGAGCTGCAGGAAAATATGCAACTGAGCTTTTTGGTAATGACGGTTATGGTTGTGATGAATCCACATTCACCTCTGTGTGAACTTTAGCATCTCTGTCATTAAAACCAGTTGTGATTCAGTCTACTCTGCAGCTTTAATTAGGAAATTGAAAAGAAAAGTGGTACTGGCCTGAAAAAGACCGATCGGTGCTTTCAAACAGGAGCATTTTTAAAGGAATCCTGGTGGTTTAATCTGGTCTGGTTGGACATTTATAGCTCAGCCTGCTGAATGATGGCTGGTGTTTCCTGCATCATAACACTGACCATTTCCTGCCTCCTTCTGTGCTTTATGGTCACAAGCAGAGTGATGACAGCCAAATCAAAAGCTTAGATAAATATTTAAAGTCTCTTAAATTAAATATGACTCAGAAAATACATATGAGATCAAAATTAAAGCTTCCAAATATGATCAGATGGGTTTTAAATAACAACTGGATGGTTGTCTGACAAGCAAAAAAAAGATCAATGGGTCTCACTTACACATCTGCTGTGGATAAAGTAGAATAAGCAGAAGTAGGTCAAGAGGGACTAGTTAGCGACAGTTAGCCCGTCCCGTATCCTCACCTTAATATCTGGGAGCATCTGCCTCACTTTGAACGTCGTTCTGGATCCTGTCAACATCTTTCCGGGCTGTTTCAGAACCGACAACCAGGAAGAATCCAGGAGGGGGAACGTGTGCTGTCTGGAGCTAATGGTTACGGCTTAGCGTCCCGCTTCGTCCATCTGTTTCCAGCGGAGGAAAACCGTTAAAACGGCGTTGAGCGGCGGCCACCAGCAGCAGCAGCAGCCCGGTTTCTTCTTCTTCTGCTTCTTCTTCTCCTGTTTCTTCTTCTTCTTCTTTGCCTCCAGCTGAGGTTTTCGGTGTGAACAAGCCAACTGTTCCAGCTCTTTTCATCGCTTTCTGTGCGGACAGCATCTGCCTCCTCTCGACCCGCACAGAGAGAGGAAAAATAAAGAAAACAAGAGCACACCCTGCCTGAGAGCCGCCACAACTCACCCAGCTTAGTCACTCAGACCCAGAGATGCGTTCACGGCTCCGGCCGGGACCCGTTCCGCTTGGTTTGTTTGTTCCTTCGCCATAGTGAAGCCGGGAGGACCGAAAGCGGAGCGGGCTCTCAAAGAGACGGTGAGGCGGGACTCGGGGACGGTCTTCAGTCAGCGTTCACGGAAAAACCCCGCAGGAGACGGTCGGTGCTCTGGTCTCGCTTCTGTTCGGAACGACCGTCACGCTTCGGGGGTTGGCGGTTTTTCCTGATTTTTATAGACTCCCTGAACTCACCATCAGGCATCACAGAAGGCGGGTAGTAACTAGCTGGTGGCTACATTTGATCAAGTAACTATTTTTGAAAAATTAGTCATTTTACTACATTGTACATTTTACTTTTACTTGAGTAATATTTGCAGGAGTAATATGGCTACTGTTGAATAAAACAGAGTAAAAAAAATTGTTTCATAAGTTTTTTTGTTGGAAAAAAAAATCTCAGTAAAGTTTATTTTGCTTGAATTTTTTAAAATACCAGAAGTTGCACATACCATACCATACCATACCAATTTTATTTATAAAGCACTTTAAAAACAACCACAGCTGATACAAAGTGCTGTACATTAAAACACAGCATAACAATTTAAATAAAAAAAATTAAAACTCAGTTTAAAAACAAAACATACAATTTAAAACTAGATCCCACTGGTGTTAAAAGCCATGTAAAATAAATGGGTTTTAAGACGAACTTTAAAAGTGGACAGTGAAATATTGAGCCGCTAACTCAATATTTGTCACATAATCACATCATCTCCAAATATCAGGTGTTATTACTTAACACTTATATGACTTAATAGCCTTTTAATTATATGCACACAATGTTAATATTTGATTTATTTGGTTATTTGGAATACTTGGTTATTGAGGATGATATAAATAATTTACATGCCGTACAATTTAATAAATTCAGTAAATTTTAAAATAGATGTTTACTCCTTCCCTTTACATGGTTTTATTTTCTTTTGGAGATCTCTGACTTGTTTCCCATCATAAAGTTCTTGGTTTAATGATGATACTTTTACATTAAGTCTGCAGGGGTGTGAATAATTTTGGGTTTAGCTACATATTCACCTAGTGGGATGTCTGACTTTGAATTATTCTAAAAATATTGATTAAAATTCACTTGAACATTTAATATTTGATATTTAATTGAAGATTTTAATGTATTATACGCATTGATTTATAAATATTCCCTATTATCAGAAAATACTTTCAGATTTTGTTGCGTTTTCTTTGAGTCACCAGCCACTCACTTCAAATTAAATTCAGTTTTCTTCAGACAGTTATGTACTAGAAGAAAAAACTGTTGAGATGACTAAAATAACACATTTTCTGACCCTCTCCTTTAGCCTGTTGTCCATGTCTCTCAGTGAAGCAGCAACACCTGAGTTTGTGTTTGCATCTACGACAAACAGCAAAACCAAAACAAAATTAAAAAACAACTTTCAAATGCAACTTGATTCCTATCCAGTCAGCCAATAGATTTGGTTTGAATAATGACTTTAGTTTTTCATCTTTTAATTAATTACTTGATTAAAATGAGTTATTTACACCAATTTAATAGTTACAACCAGTGAGTTAGCCATTTTAAAATATGAGTTAACAGTTTGAGCATTTCAGTGTAGCCATCAGATACCAGAGCACAGAGGTGGAGTTCGGATAGTTTGGGCCTGTTTGCATCCAGCAGAACGATAACAGAAAATATGCAGAGTTCCCTGAAGAGAGAGGCGAGGATACATTTACAGAATGTTGTTTGTTTTAACCTTAAAGTACTTTTCAAAAAGCAGACCAAATAAGCTTCAGCTAGATACCCTTTGTACAGGATGTCCAAGTTTTCTTTTTCAACATATTCTGCTTTATGTAAAAGCAGACGCAGCCACAACTGGTATTTAAAGGAAGCCATTGTTGTTATACAGGAATGAATGCCAGCTTTTTTCTACTCTATAGAAGTTATCTTTACATTAAGAGAAAAACAACCAAATAATTATGATAATGTTCCATCTGCAGCCTGTTTTCCTACCTTGCTGTGATCCTCAGACAAATCCGTGTAGGAATCTTTTCCCTCTCATTCACAGCAGTTCAAGGAACCAAGACTTCAGGCGTTTCAGGAAATCCTTCCCAGGAAGAAAAGGGAAAGTTTGAGTAATCCTGAGCTCTGCTGAGCAGGTGAGGCGTCCCAGTCAACTAATATAGAGGCCTGGATTTTGTTTTTAAACCACATGGGAAGCTGTTTAATATTGCATCAGGGTTTCCGATTTCTCTAATACATAAAACAGTCACAGACACAGGAGCGTGGATTATCTGAGCTGGGAGTTATTCACTAATGTATTATGCAGCAAGGTTAAGATAAAACAGAACGACAAGGAGAGCAAATAAAAAAAATTTGCAATAAAAACACTTCCAGGCCATCAATTTCTTCAGAAATAGATTAGGATTTAGATGAAAGCCAAACTGGAGAGTTTATAATATTCTTAATGCTTCTTAGTGGGGAGGAACAAGTTGGATTACAGCCACAAATGACTTTCATGTGTATTTTATTTACTGGTTTGCTTTAACATCTGGTAGAATTTTTATTATTTTTTTTAACTTTGGTAAGTTTACTTTACAGCTAAACTTACTATTTATCCAATATTCAAATTTCATGGTTTGTTGTTTTGGATTAAAATGACAAAATGAAGAGAGACGAAAGATCCTTGAAATACAATGAGAATTTATTCAAACGGTGCAAAAAAAATAATCATAATACCTAACATAAAATCTGATGTTTTTTTTATCCAGATTGCACTTTCACACAGCCTTTTAGTGCCTCTTTTTTAAAATAAACCAAAAGAAAAAAAAGATAGAAAAATCAAAACAGAACAAATTACAACAAAGAACAAAAATCAGGTTAAAGTAACGCACCAATTTGGTAAAATGGTTCGCCATTTACATGCAACAGTTCCAGTCCCATGCAGCTCGGAGGTTTTCCCCGTTGCCCCCAAATAAAAGATCATAGAAAAATATAATCGAGTCAACGATGCTGCAAACTAATGCGGAGCCATTTCTCTTCTTGTTCTGAGGAAATGAGCAGAGTCGGAAAAAAAAAAAAAACTTGTTTGATTGAAGCACGGACTGATGGCTGCAGCATCAAAAATGAAACGTTCACAAATTTAGAAAGCAACAAACAAAAGCCGGACTTCTAGACAATTAGCCAGAAAGAACATCCTAAATGATCTCAACTAAACGTCCTACAAGGAAACCAATTTGAAAGAACAGAAAAAAAAAAGAAAAAAAAAAAAAAAAATCGCACTATAAATATATATATTTTTTTCTCAAATTGTTTTGTCAGTATTGAGGACATTTTTCTCAATGAGAGGAGCCTCAAGTATCAAAAAGGCCCATGTGGGGGTTTCCTTCAACAGCCCAAATGTTTCCACCCCCAGATCCAGGCTCTTTCCAAGCTTATTCTCACAACTGTGGAAGTTTCCAACAAAATACATTCTTACCCTTTTAAAAACACTGTAAAACTTTGGGCTTACAAAAATAACTCGGAACATATTTATACAACCTCACAAGCACTTTTGTTTGTCGTCTTAAATATATATAGATATATATATATATAAAAAAAAGGTTTGCAGGCTGTAAAAACTGAGTTTGGGAGATAATTATTACTTTGGAGGAAAGGAGAGAACAGAAAAAAAGTAAGTTTTTCTCCCCAACAAAAGATTTATTCATGTCCATCAGTGAAAATCCTACATTACCAACACATGCCGACACACATTCACACAGACGACGGTTGTGTTTCATTGAAAACTGAGCAGCTTTAGCAACATCTTGCTATTAAATAGTGTTTAAACAACACTGGTAGAAACACACCTTATTATCCGTCTAATGGGGGGTTTAGTGTTAGTTATAGCAGCAGGGCAGGAGTCAAAACAGAGTCCACACGGACAACAAGACAGGAGCACCCTCTAGTGGGCAAGGCAGTGAATTGCATACTATTTTGTGCTTTTCTACCAACCTCCATGAGAGAAGACTGAATAAGCAGAGCAACTGGAGTCCAACATCATGGCTTCTTGTAGTGAAACGATAAAAACAGCAAAACGTGAGAACCACAACAGTCTGGAACTCGAAGTAACAAGGAAGACTCAAATAAATCCACCCAATTATCAGCTTATTTCCAGCACTTAACGGACATGAGGGTGTAACGTTCAAAGGGATCGATGATAGTTTAAAACTGTGCAATTATTTGCTTGGTTTAGCTGTCAGCAGTGAACTGGAAGGAAGCAGTTGGAATAAAAGCCTCCAGTCTGAGCCCCGTACTTCCAGGCGGCAGTGTCTGCAGAGACATGGGGAACCAAAGATCCAGAATACGTCTGGAAAAATGACTGAAGGGAGGAGAATAAAACATCTTCAGCCTCCAAGTAAATTATCTGAGGTGGTTTTCATTTGACCTAAGCAAGGAGGAAACAGGAATTCTTAGAAATTTTGTATTATTTAAAAAAAAAAATCGTTATATTTTTAGTTTAAGCTTCGATAAGAACCTTGTGTTAAACCCAGTGTCTGATTTGTTTAGAGTTTGTTTTTCATTTGGTGCAACGAGCATTTAAAACAGCCAGTGTAGCAGCTGACAGAAGAAAAACCTTCCCAGACCTTTGAAATTCACCTGCAGCACCAGAAATCCGCTTTACGCATCAACGCAGCCACAACCCGCTCCTTCCTGCAGCAGCTTTAAAAGTCAACACATCTAAGTTCAGGAATGTTTTTGTTCCCGTTACCCTGTGAGGAAAAGTTGCGCCTGTCAAGAGTCAGGGGGAAAAAAACACCTTCTGACGCACCAAGACCAGAAACTTCTGTTCATTTTACTGGGATTTTATGTGAAAGAGAAAGCAGCACATAATTATTTTCTATGTATTGTGTTCAGACCTTCTTTACTGTGATATTCCTAACTAAAACACACAACAAACAATTATATATAACCACTGAGGGCCCAAAAAATGAGACAATTAATCAGAGATGAGGCCAAGAGGAAACATGGCAACTCTGTTTACAGAGAAATGGAAGTGTGGAATAAAGAACGTCATTGTTTTATCAAATGGAGAAAAAAAAAGCGCACAGCTGAACAGTCCCACTGTTAAACACAATGGTGGCAGCATGATGCTGTGGGGATGTTTTTCTTCAACAGCAAAAGGCAGTTGATGGAAATAACGGAGCTAAATACAAAGTAATCCTGGAGAGTATTTATAGTTACCCTAGAAGATTTAATCAACACATATTCCTGTGTTAAAGTGGTCTAGTCAAAGCCTGAATCAAACTCTTCATCCCATCTGACCTTGCAAAGAGCAACGGGCTAATTTTAGTTTCCACACATGCAAAACTAAAAGAAAATCCGTAACAGCAGGATGAGCATCACTTTTCAAACCCTGCACCGTTTTTAACGTCTGTTGCTCCATCACCTAAAATCCCAATAAAGACAAATCAAAGTTTGTGGTTCTAAGCTGAGGAAATATGGGGCTTCAATACTTCTGTGCTGAACCTGCTGACATCTTGCAGATCCAGTTTTCATCTGACCGAGTTCAAATAAGAGAAAAAAAAAGTGGGGGCGGGGAATTTATTGCATGGGTGCCGATTGTTGCGTTTTAGCACTGCAGCAGCGTCTTTCTGCACGTCGAGCAACAAACAGTAGTTTCAGTTTGCATAATGCAAATATTGAGTAGAAGCAAACCGACGAGGACAGAGGCATCCAGTAACAGTAAGGTCATAATCCGTAACACTGATGTTGGACTAAACATGTGAAGCAGAGACAGTTGTGCCTTCTCCAGTTGTGCTTGCATCACTGCTAGTTGCCTGCATGAGTGTTAAATACGATGCCTGCAGTTCACATTCCCTCCACTAGGAGGAGACAGTAGCCAGGTGATTAACTCTTACCGAGGAGGAGAGTCGACAGAGTGAAGCGGATCCATCACCACCTCTTCAAATCAAACACAATCCGTGTCACCAAAACGGTTGTTTGTGCAGCCATCATTTTAAAGACGTTAATGAATGTTTCCAGAGGTCGTAGGTCAACCAGTCAGATCATATTTACGAAATCAAACTAAATATGGCGTCGATCAACTGTGATACGTTTTGTTTGTGCCAATACAATTTTTAAGATTTAAAAAAGAAATTCTCATAAGTGACTAGAGATCAATGTTTATGCCACAACGTTTAAAGAAATATTAATGACCGTTTTCAGGGGTCATCAGGTCAACCAGGCTGCCCAGGTTTACAAAATCAAACTAATTTGGTATCAAACAACTCAGGCAAAATAATGATAATAAAAAATAAAAATAGTTGCACAAACAAGCAACCAGCAGGTTGATCTCAGAACTTTTTAAGCCTTAAAAATAAAAGACAAAACAACATTTTTTGCTGCACGAACCATCAAATGTAGCACAGTTTTGGTTGTGTAAATGTGGACTGACTGGTTGACCTTCATTCATTAATATCTTTAAAATGATAGTGGCACAAACGGAAATTTGTGCTGCACAAAAATGTAACATTTGACACAAATTTTGTTTAATTAGAAGAAGTGGGATTTGAGCATAACTTCACTCAGGTGGAGAGTTGAAGTCCACACACACACACACACTCAACAGCTGCATAAAACGTAACAGAGGTGCAGTCAGTTTCTTCGACGGTCTATTCCCCAGTTTCTTCTCGTCGCCTTCAACAGGAAGTGACACGGTGAGGGGTGGTTCCCCGTTCTGCTGGACTGAAACACAGAAAGGCCACTCGGCGCTCAGAAGCGCTGGACGGCCGGCTCCGCCTCCCTCTTCCTCAGCTCCTCCCGGTAGCAGTATGAGCAGTAGTTCCCCGTCTCCGGGTGGCCGTAGTAGTTGCAGCTGGGTGTCCGACAGAGGCTGGACTGCAGGCCGGCCAGGCCGCCCGCGCTGCCCAGGGAGTAGTGTCTGAGGGGCGGCTGCCCGCTCCGGCAGTCCAGGCCGGGGTTCAGCTCCCGGAAACCGTTGGTGATGGGCTCAGCGCTGGGGTAATTGAGCGGGTCGAACTCCGGCGGGTAGGAGGGGGCGAGCCGGGAGGGGCTGAGGGACGAGGGGACGTACTGCGGGTGGGAGGGACCCGGCGCGGCGGGGCAGTGGCGGGGCAGCGTCGCGTAGGCGGGGAGGCCCGGGTAGGAGGCGGCCGGAGAGCCGCCGGCCAGCTGGCGCCGCGCGTCCAGGTGGCCGTGCATGTGGAGGTGCTGAGTCAGCGGCGTCGGCACGTGGGGCTGGTCGATGAACGACGGGCGGGGGATGGGGATGACCGCAGAGTAGAGCGTGGGGCTCAGCGGCGTGGGGTTGAAGAAGGGCGGGAAGGACGCCGCCAGCTCCTCTTTGGCGTCGAACGGCCGGTAGCTCAGCTCCTCCTTCTTCGGCGGCTGCAGGTTGTTGGCGCCGCCTTTCCGCTCGGCGTCGTGCCGCTGCTGCTCCTGCTCGGTGCGGAAGCGGTCCTCGGCGTCCGACAGGTAGCGATGGATCATCTCCTCCTGGAACGGCTGGCGGTTGCTGGTGGTGAGGAGGCTGGCGAAGATGAGCTTCCTGTCGCCCTGCATGGCGGCCCGCAGGATGCCCAGGCTCACCTTCACGTCGGCGCTGTACTTGTATTGCTCGCTCTCCGTGCTGCTGCCGCCGCTGCTGCTCATGCTGCTCATGGTCCCCAGGAGGCGCTCGCTGCCCGACGACGGCGACCCCTTCCCAGAGTCCTCAGAGGCCTGGGGGGACGGCGAACTGTCCTTGCTGCCCTTCCTGCCCTTCTTCTTCTCCCCGCCTTCCGGTTTGGCGCCGGCCGCTCCGCCGTTCTTCCCAGTCATCAGCCCGCCGACGTTCTTCTTCAGCTTGCTGCCCAGAGTCTTCCCAAAGCTGCCGAGCTTGTTTGCCACAGAATCCGCCCTCTTCTTGTCTTTGTCTTTATCCTTCTTGGTCTTGTCCTTCCTGCCCGTCCCGCTGCTGGAGGAGCTGGAGGAAGAAGACGAGCTGTTTTTGGCCAACGAGCCGCTGCCGTTGGCGGTGGAACCCGCCGTTGCGTCTCCGTTGCCGTTGGAGCTGCTGCTGACCGACTCCTTGTCCGACTCTCCGGAGTCGGGAGGCGTTCGGGCGTCTTCTCCAGCGGACGCTGTGGGGGATTCGGGCTGAGCCAGAGGGGCCTGCTGCAGGAAAAAGAAGCAGAAAAACATTTAGTGCACCAGATTAACGTTTACATTTAACTTTAGCTCAGTGAGAAAAGAACAATAAACAGATGTAAAGAAATAACATGTCAAATAAGAAAATACAACAATTGTATTTATTTAGTCATTTGTGTTGCAGCCATTATTTTAAACTAAACGATTTTAATGAGTCTAGACTGATTTTATCCTGATTAGAAACAAAAAGCCTACATCTACATCAGTTCTGTGCCTCACAGGGTCAGTTCAGGAGCCACAAATGGCCCAGAACTGGTTCTGACTGTGAAGGTGTGAGATGTGACAGGGAAGAACTGGTCTGTCGATCGTTCGTCCTGTGAGACAGGAAGGCCGACAGCAAACTGCTGGGAGGCAGCAGCGTCTCATTAGAACCTGGTGCTGATCCATTCTGAGCGCTCAGAAATCTCAACACGCCTCTATGTTTGATTGTTTTAGATTCAGCAAACACGGAAGTGCGGCTTCTGTGTTATTAAGGGAATTTTACAACACTGCACATGTTGCAAACATGACATGCATGTATAAACGGCACATTTGGACTTTTAATTCAAAGATTTTTTCACACTTAAACACTGCTGCTGTCATTAAACAATTTTCTTTGGTTTGTTTTCAACAGGACCAGGTGAGTTTGACGGAGCAGCTGGTTTTTACCTCACATGGCAGCGGCAGCCAGGTAACCGTCAGGTAGGTGTGTAACATCTGGAGCTTGGCCTCCAACGAGAGAGCCACACTGGGAGGAGAAAACACACAGTTCAGTTCTGAGGCAGATTCTGCTGCTACATGTCACAACATGAGGAACGACTGCTGCAGCCGGCGGGGCTTCTGGGATTACAGAAAAAATTAATAAAACATAATAAATGATCCAGATCGAATCTGAATCTCAGTACAGAGTCACTGTGCTGATCTGATTATATATTTCTATAAATACATTACATCTGTTAGTATTTGGGGAGGAAACAAATAATTGGATCAAATGCTTATTAATCTTAATCATCAACTAATTTAATAATCGATTAATCATTAACATTCTGTAAAAAAGGCCTTTTGTTAAAGAACAACAAACTCAGAGCAGATAATTGTAAAAAATGTACACATATAATTTTTTTCCCATTAAAACAATAAAAACTTTTGTAAATATGTTCTTCCCAGAAATCAAGTGGTAGTTTTAGCTTACCCAGGTTTAAATTCTGTAAAAATAAGAAATAAAATAAATGTGTCCAATTACAAAGCAGTAAACCAAAAACCACCAACAGATCAGCCCTGAACAGCCAAAACACTGCACTGTTGTCAAGCCACAGAGAAAGAAAAAACATGCTGTGTCATTTCAGCCAAAAATAAAAAAAATATTTTAAAAAATTAATCAAATCATTTATTTATTTGCATCTTTAATGTATTTCTAAAAAAATGAATGAAAACTCTGCATAATGTGGTAATTTCATTATTCTATTAATCATTAGTTGCTTTAGTTTGTTGTGTAAAATGAGGTGACATGATTCGTTTCTGAGCTTCGAACATTTCAATACATTTAATAAAACACAGTGAGAGAAAATAGATCCTAATGTCACATTCTGCCATAAACCTTCATCTCCATGAAACACTCAGATGAGACAGTCACCAACTAGCAGCTGAGCTAATAAGGTTCTTTCTCCACAGAGCTGCTATTTTTGGCGCTTGCACCTCTGGTTCATTCACTCAAAGTATTTACGGCTAATCTCATTGTCAGTGTCAGTGGGTATCTGTAATCTGGAGTCAGCAGCCAATCTCTGCCTGCGGCTGGAAGCTCCGCCGCTGTTTACGGGCCTCAGAGCCTTTGGCATGTGACGCAGCGTTTTGTTGGCATTGTTTGTGACCTTTCTGTTGAAGGAACATGTGAGCGGACGGTTTGGTTCTGTGCGTTTACCTCGCCAGCATCACGTTGTTTGTGTCATCTTTTCCCCATTCCCAGTCCTTCCCAGGGTCCACAGCAAAGTGCAGAGGCAGCATTTTGTGCTCCGAGTCGGTGAGTGGAATCACAACTGCTGGTAGAAAAAGACAAAAAAAAATGAATAAAGTTTTATTCCTCATGCTGAGTGTGACCATTACTAATCCAGGATATTTCAATTTGACCAGATTTTCAGCAGAAATATCCACACCCCCCTCTAATTAAACATAAGCAGGTACGGTTGTCACAATAATCAATAAATCAATTAATCGCATGATAAACTGAAACAAACTCAATAACTTTCACTGACCTGATTTATCGTTTGGATGATAAAAGTCTTCAGTTTGGTAGTTTGGTCTCAACTAGCCCTTTTTTTAGGGGTGATTTTGTTTGCAAAGACTTCAAATTAATTTTATTTGTCATTTTGTTTATTTATTTTGGATATTTAAAATGTCTTCCAGTTCATTAGAATTTAAAGTTTACTGATCTTTGAGAATGTGTTCTTGCATTACATTACTTATAATTTATCACAATAACGTCTGGCCTATGTCTATTTACCATCCATATCCCAACATAATAAAGAAACAATGTCACTGATCACACATTCTGGACCGGACTACATCTAAATGTAAACATTAGCAAAAATACTGACAGGAAATTGCCAAGATTCTAATTTGTTTGGCACAATTATGGCTTTTTTTAAGGATCTTTAAAATCATCTATGGAGTTGTACTCAAATAAAAGAAGACTTGTCTTCATCTTCCTGCTTTTCATTTTATAAAACTGTTGTTTCCATCAGTTTTAGATATTTACAGTATACAGTGGTATAATAAATGATAAAAAAACATTTGTTAGACATCTTGGTTTCACTCTGATTTTTCCCCCACCAACTCTGATTTTATATCTTCATGTGATTGAAGCTAAATGAGCTAAATATGCAATAACAGAATTTACAAATGAAAATAATATGTGTAAATTTGCAGAGTTCAGGTTGTGTTGAACCTGAAAATGACATCACATAAGGCAATAATAAAGGTTTTATTGGAAAATGTCTATATATATTTTTTCCATTTTTACTCTGGACCTTGAAACCTGGCATCTGAACAGGGCCGTGCCGGTTTTAGAGCTGCTGCAGACGTTAGGAGCCTCACCTTGATCTTTGGAGCTGTCCTTCTGCTCCATGGAGACCAGGGCAGAGAAGTGAGCCTGATCGTACGCCAGGACCAGCGGAGAGCGATGGCACTTGGCAGCTGGCACCTCCAGCGGCAGGTAGATGCCTCCAAACGGGATGGGAGCAAAGGCTGCGGCAGAGAGAAGGGCACCGGGAACTTTAGATGACAAGAGGGCAAACTATTTATCCACAAAACAAAAGGAATAATTAATAATAAATGAAAGCAGACAGATGGTCCTCCATTTTTTGTGGAAACAAGGTCAGTAGTGTGTTGAAAGGTTAGGAAATAATTATAATATTGGTACTACTGACTGTTATACAACCTCATTAAGCTACTGTAGCAGTGGAAACACAGTTATCCTATTAGCTGGAAACTGTATCAGTATCACTTAATTGTTAAGTGCCAAAAATACAAAACGACGAAACCGTGACATGTATGTGATGCATCTCTAGAGTGGAAGTGAAGTATGGCGGCTCTCTGCCTGATTCCCTCCAGGTTAAAAAGCATCAGTAGGTGGAGGTTGTGCTGCACCGACCTTCTCCTCCAGAGTCCCTCAGCATGGTGTCGGCCACCACCACGATGGGCCGTCTGAGGACGTGAGCCAAGACGAAGACGTGGAACTCCTCTAAGCTCTCGTACACCGGCTCGTCAGACGACTCCGCCCTGCGGAAACAAACACAAACAAACACTTGTTTACTCTGGAACTGACCCAGACCGCGCAAAAAAGGGTTTCACTAAAAAGCAGGGTTTCATTAGGCCGCTCGGCTGTTTACGCGTCTCAGAGGACGTGTCACGGTGACGCGCCGCAGTTGTTTGTTCGTGGAAAACAAGCAGCGTGTGACTAAGTGGCGTGGGTTAACAGTCGGTGCTTTGTCCGTGCCAGACCTTACCCGTTGGTGCCGTTGGTGCTGTAGTGGATTCTTGGCTCGCTGGATGCCAGCTTCAACAGCTCGTTCCACTCTTTCTGCCACTCCCCCTCCGTGTACACCAGCCCGGACTGAGATGGGGGGGAAAAAACGAAGGACACAGTTTTGTCATTTAGAGAGACGGTGTCGAATGTCACAGAAGCATGCGCCGACGTTCCTGCGTCTCACCACCAGGCTAGAAACTGACAAGTGAGCCTGGAGCGTCTGTGCTGCTCAGACAGCAGCGCCAGAGTTTCTCATGGAAAATAAACGCTGCAGGAGCCGCAGCGGCCGTCGAAGAACGACCAGATATTAAGCAGGTATTGGTATGGCCTCTGCTCTGTGGGCGCCGGCTGCTGCCATGTTAAATCGCACACTTGTTGCACCACAAAGCTTGCTTTCATACCAAAAAACTAGTCTGGGAAAAACTGAAAACAACCCCAAACAGCCTGGTTTTGTTTCGGAGTCACAGTACAGAACATTTACAGCCTTATGAGAGGATCAGGAGTTACAGCCGCCTGTCGAGAAAACTGTTAAACGACCATCAGCATGTTAACAATGTGGGCCAAGTTAAAAAATAACTGCAGGCATGTCTAAAAGTAGAAAAGATTTGATGTTCTTCACACAGTTTAACAGGGCTGGAACAATTAATCATTGAAATAATTATAATCTAGATTAGTAATCAATTACTCACTAACTGGAGTACAAAGACTGAAAAAAGGCCATTTGCTGAATGAACAACATTATCATAGCAGTAAACGGATATTACATATTGCATTGAGTTAAAAAAATGTATATTTTATGCCTATATGTATGTTCTACCCGTTTCTCAGCTTTGAAAGTGTTTCTACACTTTACCTTTAAATTCCTGCTCACATTTATAGCAACTATTGGGCTTTGGCCCAACTACTGAAATCCCTGATATGCAGCCAAGACTTGTTAAATATGGATGCTGCATTGCTGAAGCAGCTGGTGATGAATAATGTACCTGAAAGTTTGGGTTTTAATTGCATAAAAACACAGTTTTAGGCTCCGGGAGCAGCTTTCTCTCGCAGGTTGAGGCAGATTCTTTTATCTGAGGCCCATTACTGACGCAGTTTGTAGTTTTGTGTAAACTGGGGGCTTCCAAACTTTTGGTCAGATGGACCAAAATTGTTGAGACAAAAGTGAACAACTAAAATAAAAAAATAAAAGTCAACCAATTTATTTTTTTAACTAAGTGGATGTTATTTATGGTAACTCAAAAACTGAGATTTCTTTTACTATGACTTTAGCCAGACAATAGCTGAGTAAATGTGTCTCAGAGCGACGGGTAACCAGGGTAACACACCTCTTTGTTCTGCTGGGTCTGCTGCCACCTCCACCTGCGCTTCAGGGCTTCTCTCTCCAGGCCGTGATCCATCAGCGCATACAGAGACTTCCGCAGCATCAGGTCACGATCATGGAAGCCCCACATTCCTGAATCAGAAACACACAACATTTTGTTTTTCTCTCCTACATAAAACATAAGAGAAGCAGAAATTCTACAAATGTAGGCCTGCATTTATGTTTTTCAGATAAGACGTTAAGCTGCTGAACAGAACAAGGTCTAGATTGATGCGTCCACATCAGCTATGGCTTTATTAATTTCTCTGAACTGCATTCCTAAAAGGGCCACAAAGGGGAGGTGGATGCGCTCAGTAACACTGCAATTAGTTCTTCAGTCAACAGCGAAGCTCTGCAGCTGAATGCTAATGGAGAGGAACCTGAGCGCTACTGGAAGGGCCGAGACTCACCGAGCGAGGCGGCGTGCAGCAGGCAGTTTCCGTCGCCGCTCGTCGCCAGTGGCAACAGATTCTGACAGTTTGAAACCACTTTCGTCCACCAGTTCAGTCGCCCTGCAGGCAGAAAATCCAACTTTAACCCCTGTGTTTAAGGAAGCGTGCACCTTTATGAGCCACGTGAGAGAAAGTCTGACCGGCGTTCTCCAGGGCCACCATCATGGACTGTTCGATCAGGTCCCTCTCGATGAAGCTGCGGAAATCGTCCCTGTACACAGTGAGGTCCGGTAGCTGGAAGGTGCAGAGCGGCGTGTCGAGGAGCGGCTCGCTGCTGCCGCCGCCGCCGGTGCTGGAGACGTGAGAGCGGGCCAGCGAAACGATGGTGGAACTGGCGTGAGAAATGCCCCTCGACAGACGCTTCTCTGACGCCGCTGAAACGCAACGGCAGAGAGGAAACGATGGGAAGTAAATCTAGAAACTGTTACTGTTTAACAATTAAATATGCAGTTTGCTGTATTATTTTTAATAATGCAGTTTATTAAAAGATGGAAAGGTTCAAGACATTGTGGAGGTTATATTATTCAGGATTTCTAATAAAAATTGAACGATGGAAAGTTTAGTGGAAGGAAAAAGTTGGTTAGAAAAGAAACAGAAATTGTTCAAACAGACTGGACTTTGATTGGAGACTTCTGTTATAAACTGTTAAACATAACCATCAAAATTACTAGAAATATGTTGACTGAGGTGCATAAATCTGTGTGCAATTCATGTATGCAACATAATTTGTGCTTGAATTAATTACTAAAATAAATGAACTTTTCATGATATTTTATTTGACTGAATCTGCAATACTTTCTTGTTTTTAACTTTGATTGTCTTACACTGTATTGTAGTTTAGACCAAGCCTAAAAACCTCAACCCAACCTGAGCCAGTAGACATCAAATCTGAGTTTGATGCAAATCAACTAATTAACCTTCATTATAGGCCTGAGGCCAAAGTAAACCCGACATATTATTTTAATAATGCGTCGTTTTTAGGCTACAGTTTAAATGAGTAGCGTAACTTCTTCCATTTCTAGCTTTTATTTAACTCCATTTTGTCACTTGTTGTCAGTCAGGTGTAGATCATCTTCTATGTGTGACTGATAGGAGCAGAACAGGGCGAGGCGCTGGTGACAGTCTAATAAACTTCTGCCTCTTTACTTTCTTTCTTCAACAAGTCACGTTTATTTGTACAGCACATTTCAGAACAGGGCAGCTCAAAGTGCTTTTTACTACACAACACAGTTATGAAACAAACATTACATTTTGTCAAACATCATCACAATTATCAAGCAAATACACATCAAATACATCAAATAGTCCCAGTTACTAGGCAGCTTTAAACAGGGATTTTTAGTCTTGATTTAAAGGAACTCAGTGTTTCAGCATCTGTGCTGTTTTGTGGAAGAGCTCCTCTATTTAGACTACAATAAGTAGATTAACCCGCCTGGTAAAACTTTATTTGACGTGCTCAAGAATGACATAACACTGTCATAAACATGATATAACACCTGTCATGAACATAAAGGAGTCTTTATGAATGTTTATGACTGTTGTCATGAAGTGTCATTCGGTAAATAATGACACTTTTAATGCAAAGTTGCTCTAAAAGTTGCATTAAAAGTCTATTAGAAGTGAAAACTTTGTATTATTTTGTAAATCATGCAAAGTTGGCACTTTTAATTGACTTTCAATGCAACTTTTAGAGCCACTTTGCATTAAAAGTGTCATTATTTACCAAATGACACTTGAAGACAACAGTCACATACATAAAGACTCCTTCGTGTTCATAACAGATGTTGTGACATGTTTATGACAGTGTGATGTCATTCTTATTCACGCCCAGTCAGATAAAGTGTTACCACACACCTCTGTGTCAAGCATTGTCCTTTGGCTTTCTCTGTATGTTCATCGTTGGCTGATTAAATGTGCCAGAAAAACAAATAGTTTTGGACATAGATCTAAACTCCACTGTTCAGAGGTCTGAGTTGAAACTAGTTTGTGTTGTTGTGAAAGTGATGTGTTGCCAGGAAAGTAAGGAAAGTCTTTGAACTTTAGATAATAAACACACCTTACAACCTTCGACAAGCAGAACAAAAGAAAACTAAATATTTAAAATTTTTCAAAATGGCTTCCAAATCTAATGACAATCAAGCAGCCACATAAACGGACCTTGAACTCTAATGAAAAATAAACAAATATTTGCAAATCATTGCTCCTCACCTTGCACCACCTCGTCTTGCCGGTGGAGAACAGGACGCCCCACCCGGGCCATCTCCTTCTCGGACCGCAGAAAGACGCGGTCTTCTGGGAACGAGTACGTCAGGCTGCCGGCGTGAACCTGCCGCAGCTGCTCGAAGTCACTGAGCGCCGCCGTGAAGTCCCAGTTCTTACCTACTCAGACGGAGGCAGAGGGGAGAAAACATTGATGTGACTCAACTGGACGACGGGACTCGACAACCTGGGTCTGTTTTACGAGGCGAGCAAATGACGCGTCGTTAATGAGTTTAAATATTTACCACCAGTCATGGCAGCATGGGCCATCTTATCTCATGCAAAGGCACATTCCGTCACTCGGGTGAATACCAGCGTTCGCTGCTGCAGCTGCATTACATTTTCAGAGCGTATATCTGCTGGCAGCTTGCAGTGCTGCTAGGCAACAGAAATCCTCTTCACTTTAGCCATACCTTGCTTCTCTCAGTGTTTGGTAGTCAATAATAATAATAATAATAATAATAATAATAATAATAAGACACAAACAGCAACTGAAACTACACATCTCCAGTGATGAAGCTCTGTGTCTACTTGAACCCGTGTGACCTTTGTTCAGTTGCAGGCCAGTTGGGTGGGGAAAAAAAGACCTAAAAATTAAGACATTTTAGGTCTAAAATATGTAAAAATAAATAAATAAATAAATCTTTTTCACAATTATCATTATGTTGTGACTGTACAAGAATGATAACTCCAGTACTAACTGCAGAAATACACCACGAGATCAGAAACAGGAGTTACATTTTTTTCCACAGACTATCCGTTTCACAGCATACTGTCATGACATGGTGGCAGTTTTAATAAATATGTAAAAAACAGATTTTTAAAATAAAATCCTGAGGTTTTTAAGGGCTAGGTCTCACCTTCTAGAAGATCTCTGGCCAATCCCGGTTCAGCTCCAGTAGAACGGACAAAGTCGGACAGGACTGCGTCCATGTCCACGGTCATCTGATCATGAATTCACAAGATGAGTGGTTGCTTCCAAACATTAAAAATACAAAAAGAAAAAAAAAAATCAAAAACAAAAAACAAACAGGGACTCTGCTCTCCAAGACGGGACAGCCAACGAGGAGGTGGAGCCGTTCTCTGGTCAGCTACTCTACTGGCCACACCTGAGGAAAAAAAAGGAAAAGGTTAAACAGATGTTATCAGATACTAAACAATTACACTACAGCTTTTTGTTAAGAGATCAGAGATGTCTTACAGCACATGCTTCGTCCAAGCTGCTTTTAAATGACATGGCTTTAAAGCCCTGTAGCCAAAACATTATCCAGAAACAAGGCAATCAAATAAATGCTTTCTGTCAGTCAACTCTCAATACTAAAACTTCAAAATTAAAACCTTCAGAATTAACAGGACCTGTTAATTTTGAACAAGCCGACTGCTTCACTGTCCTTTATGCATAACATGATGTTCCTGATTCATTTTGGCATTTAAAACAGTCAGACAGAACCAGAAGGAAAGCAAAACACCAAATTAAACAGAAATGTTTTCTCAAAATGATGTTTTGCTCCATGTCCTGCCTTATTTGTTTCACAACTTGCTGACGTCGAGTTGAATGCAAAACGAACAAAAATCCGACATGAGACAGTAAACATGGGCCTGCCACAGCTGTGAAAGTTCAGAGCAGATTAAAACTCCACAAGCGCCTGAAATTCAATGTTATATACAGTGGCGGAACAAGTCGGGGCAAATTTCCGGGCCCCCTACCAATCACAGGGCCCCCTGACCAATCACGGGCCCCCTGACCAATCACGGGCCCCCTGACCAATCACGGCCCCCTGACCAACCACGGGCCCCCTGACCAATCACGGGCCCCCTACCATTCACCGGGCCCTCTGGCCAATCCCCGGGCCCCATTCCCTGCTGCTGCGGGAAACCGTTGAGAGAGGGGGGGGGGGGGGTGCCCACAGAA
>CAEGAF010066139.1:0-15064 GCA_903067075.1 Micropoecilia bifurca
CCGGCAATAAAATGGCTAAGAAACATTCAATATATGGACTGATTTTCCATAATTTCGCTTATGTATATAATGTACAGGGTTTTTTTTGTCACTAACTGTGTGTGTATCGTGTTTTGTGTGCAGAGGAGCGATAAGAAACGGCAGAGAACAGACTGGAGGTGAGGCAGGCAGTTCTCTAGCCTCATGGCAGAGGGCGCTCATGATCCCAGATATTTTGTTCAAAATAAATCTTCTGTACAATCCCAGAAATTATTGACCATAATAGCATAACAATCACATTTTCCTCCTTCAAGAGATCAGTAAACTATAATATTGCATATAACACTCCTGACCAAAACTGGAAGATATTTTAGAAATCCAAAATAAACAAAATAACTAAAAACTTAACATAAGACAGAAATAAAATCCACAAACAAAAGAAACCATAAATAAATTAGACTATGACGTCTGTAAACAAAACTCCTCCTCGATGTGGAAGTAGAGCAAATCATGACAAGTTAACAGCCTTATAAATCATTTTTGCTTTATTAACCAACACTGAGGCAAAAGACAGCAGTGAAAAATTTCTCCAACAAGTCACACATAAGAAAAAAAATGGAGAAATCAATGATAAAGTCTAAGTCTTTCTCAGGGAAGAGGAGAGTGAGTCTGAACGCTGGGGGATGAATTTTGCACATACAAAACGGATCATTACTTAAATAATACAAATCCATCCATTTCCTGTGCACCCTTGTCCCTAGGGTGGTGCGCAGAGCTGCTGGTTCCTCTCCGCCAAGACACTTTGAGCAAGATTTGGGGTCACCAAACACAGAGTCAGCCAGTCAACACAGAGGTAGACAAGACAAGCAACCAATGGACAATGGGAGGAAGAGAAAACCCACCATGGACAGGGAGAACATGAAAACTCTATGTAGAAGGACGCTGGGAGTTGAACCCAGAACCTTCTTGCTGCAAGGCAGCAGCTCTACCAACTGCACCACTGTGCAGCCCTTAAATAATACCGGCTTGTGAAATGCTTAGAAATAAACTAAATGTCAGTAAAGCAGCTACTGCAGTCTGTTTTCATAAAACATTACATTGTTCAGATTGAAACAGTGTTTACGACAAATGAATCTGCTTTCATTTACCTGCTTGTGTTTAGTTATTTGCCTATTTAACCTCTACAGGGCTTGATTTGACTATCAATAAGTGTCGTTATGACAGAAACTGGGATGTTTATTACCAGTTAGCTTGGTGGTGCTGATTAACATGGTGGTTTCATTCAGCTGGGCTGCAGACCACGATCCTTTTCTTGCTTTATTCCAGACTCCTTTCTAGTTTTTGAAATGTAATAAATTGCTTTCCTCCCTCTGCTTGTTCCCCACTGACAACCTGGACTGTGATTATCTATTATTTTCCTCAAAATCTCTTATTGGAACATGTTTCCTATGATAAAGACTGTCGGAGGTCAGTTCCTCTAAATTCACTCTAAAAAGTGTTTTTGGGCTGCAGTTCATCTTATTTACATTAATTTCACTTAATTCTTTTGCTTATGCTATGTCTATTTACCTTTTTGTGTTCATTTAACTCAAAACTTACACATCTTTAAACTAAAGGAACTTTTCACTTTGACTTTACTTAAAAGAATTGAGTTCAATGCCAGTTTTGTATCCTATGCACTCTAAAAAGAAAAAGTTGAACCAACTTAATTGAGTTGCTTCTATGGGTAACAAGCAATTCAATTAGGTTTATGGATGATAAGTTGGATGATTAGAATATATTGAATTGGTTAAACTTAATAAATTAAGTTGGATAAACTTAATTGAATTGCTTGTTACCTATGGAAGCAATTCAATTAAGTTGGTTCAACTATTTAGTGAAAGTTTTGCGATAAATGAACACAAAAACATAAGTTGGAATAGCAAAAGCAATAGAATTAAGTTAAATTAATGTAAATAAGTCCATAATATGAACTTAAGCCAAAAAACACTTTTTAGAGTCCAACTCAATTTATTACGATCATCCAACTCAATTCACCAAGTCCTTCCAACTCAATTTGCTAAGTTTTTATAAGGTAATTCATAAAATTGAATTGGATGATTATAATATATTGAATTGGTTAAACTTAATAAATTAAGCTGGATAAATTTAATAAATTCAGTTGGGTAAACTTAACTGAATTGCTTGTTACCTACAGAAGCAATTCAATTAAGTTGGTTCAATGCGTGTCACTTGTAACACCTAAACGATGGAGAATATCAAGTTCACAAATAATTCACACCATCAGAGCTTCAATAAAGAGGATTTGAATGTGTCAGGTTGGATTCTGTTCTGGTTTCTTGTTTTTGGAAACCTGCTGCCTCCACATTCCCCCACCAGGTGCCGCCTGTGAGCAGAGCCCCTGCAGCAGCGAGTGGGAGAACCTGTTGACACACCTGTGGCGTTTCTCCGGAACAGAGTTTATATTAACTCCTGTTAATGATGGCAAATGATGAATCATTCATGACTCACTAGTGACACCTGCTGGTGAAACTAACAGTCTGTCACTCAGTTGGATCAAACTTTCAAAAACTACTAAATGCAATATTGTCACAAAGTTTTCATCAAACTCGTATTTAGTAACAGGAGAATCAATGAAACCATATTTAATTGTCATGTGTTTTAATTATTAAAATGATTTATGTTGAACAGTGTTGGGGTTTATTTTATGTCAGATTGATTTGACAATAAAGACGTTTGATGTTTTAGTGTCTTCGGAGTCCAGAGTCACTTTTTCTTGGTTTAATAATTGGCTCTGATCTCTTATATTTGACTAGATGTTGAATTTTAGTTCTGCACCATTAAATCTGTTTCTGCTGTGAAAGACTGATGTATCTTTGCTAATCAGACTATAAATAATAGTGGAACTTTGCAGAAGGTGAGAAATTGGGAGGTGGAGGGTTAATTATTATCTAAGAAGAATTTTATTGTGAGGATAATCTCAAAGTTTCCCAGATGTCAGAGATTTTTCTCTTATTGGCTCCATTTCAGACAATTAATCAGGTTCATTTGTGTCGCACATTTCAGCAACAATGCAGTTCAAAGAGATTTACATCATAAAATCACAAAAATATAAAGTCATAAAAAAAACTGTATAATTGAGAAAATCAGTAACAAACATTACCTTTTGATGAGTGACGTCATTAATACACATTGAATGTGTTGGTCAGTGTTTATTTTATTTTGGCCACTGGAGACAAGTATTGCGAGACCAAATGGACAACAACAGCTCGGCTCATCGTGCTTTTATTTTGAAAACCGACACGCAAAACGAAGAAGTCACGTGACCCAGGATGCAAGTCACGTGGTTTTCAGCAAGACGACACAAGCCTGGAGGCGGGGCTTCATCAGACACGCCCCCTTTTTCTCGCTACAATCCTCAAAACCTGGATTCAGATGGACCATCACTGATTGGCCGCCATAAGATCCGTGACTCCTTGTTTATCAGAACCTTTACTTCTCGTTCTGGTGGATCCAACTACAGATTTTGCTTTGCAATCTGATTAAAGTCTTGACTCTTAAATCCACTGGTTGATTCAGCTTTGAAAGTCTTCTGGACATCAACATGTAAATGTACATCAGTGAAGAAACTGCTTGTTTCTTCCTGTGGTTAATGTGAGAATATGTAGCTGGTTTCTGTTATAGAGTCACAGACAAGCAGCAACAAGCTTCAGGGTTATGTAATGTTGGAACTGTCCCATAATTTTGTGTCACTCCAAGTATTTCTAACGGACTGAATCACAGACTTTAGGATCACTTGGGTTGATGATTTGGATTTTTGTCCAGATCTACTCACTGTGCCATGGTGGTCAGGCCCCCGAATCAGGAATCTGCCAAGATCAGACAGATAAATCCAATAAGATGCACTAAAAAAACTGATTCACTAGTTATAAAACACTAACTTTCACTCTTTCTGGATTTTTATATCCTAACAGCTTGTGGAAAGGAGCAGATACCAAAAAGTCATTTAAAAAACAAACCTTTACAGAAATATAACTTTAGATGCTACTGATTTAAAAACTACTGAATGACACTTTGTTTGTGTAGGAAATGTTTCAATCTGATCATGTTTGCACTGCGACGTTTAACCAACGTTGTTCTCATATAAAACTGAGTAAAACTGAGGCCTAAACCAGGAAAATCCTGTTTAGACGTAACTGACAAATTCAAAATGCAAATAAATTTGTTCCTTAAATCAAGTCTTAAAGCAAAAGTTATGAAACATCATATTAACAGCAACAGTGAATGTAATGAGGATATAATAAATATAGAGTAAATGTAAGGAGACGTTTCATTGTGATGGTTAGTTATTATACAACTGTATTTATATCACCTAAAATATATTAACAAGGAGCTTTTTACAGTTTTTTGAATCTCAAACAGTAAAACTGATCCTACCTTTTGTAGTCGGGTTGAAAAGTTGTGCAGATCTGAGCAGAAACAAGACGGAATCGCCTATAAACTGGGAAATGAGCTGCAACCAGTTCAAGCTGCTGGGTTTCTGAGTCATGTGACCAAAAAAGGGTCACATGGTTTCACAGAAGCTCCTCCCTATTCTGTCTATTACTGATAGGAGCAGCAGCGTCTTCACAGGTCTGACTAACAAACCAGTCAAACAGCTGCAGCTGATCCAGAAGCTGCTGCTGCTGTTCTGACTAAAACCAGGAAGATGGAGACATGACACCAGTTTTAAAGTCCCTGTAGCTCAGAGGACAGACTTTAAAATACTGTTAGTTTATAAATCACTGAACGGTTTAGCACCACAACACCTTAAAGATCTGCTAGTGCTGTACCAACCGTCTGGACGCCTCAGATCTTCTGGTTCTGGTTCTGATCTGCATCCAGAACCAGAACCAAACCAGGAGAAGCAGCATTCAGCTTCTACGCACCACAAATTTGGAATAAACTTCCAGAAAACTGTAAAACAGCTGAAACACCGAGAGCCTTTAAATATCAATTTTGGTAACCGAACCGCTGTGCGAACGAGTTCCAAATTATGTGTGTTATAAGTAAATGGACTGAACTTATCTAGCGCTTTATCTGATCATTTCTGACAACTCAAGGCGCTTTACACTAGAGCCACATTCACCCATTCACACTCACACACTCACACACCGATTCACAGCTCGGTGGGCAGTTTGGGGTTGGGTGCCTTGCCCAGGGGCACATCGACACATGGCAGGAGGGAGCTGGAATCGAACCTGCAACCTTCCGATTACAAGACGACGACTCTACCCACACTGCCAAGTGTGCATCGTTGAGAAGTAAGTTGTTATGTTGGAGTGTTTACTGCCGCTAAATGAGGGATTTGAAGTTTATTTGTTAGCTATTATTTCACCTGTTGCTAAGTCCAAGCTAACTGCTACGTGTGTATTGTAGAGCATTGTGCTGAACATGCATATCTACTCTCAGTGGAGCAGAGACATGATTATTAGTTAACTGTGGAGTTAACTTGCCTTAGTTTGCTAGTAATATTGATTTAGAGGTTTCCTTTTAGTTTATCTAAGGTATAATGGCCTGGTATAATGTGTAATGATACGACACCTGGAACTTATGTTTGTATTTTGTTTATTCCAGGAAACCACACACACCTTCATGTAAACACACATTTGTGCTCATCCATGTTCCTTGGATCAAAACAGTGTGGAATACAGAACAGTTAAAGGATTTTTTTTCTTAATAACATTTTAAAAATGGATGACATTACCAAAAAACGACAAATTCAGCTTATCTTGCTTCTAAAAATGCCCCACCGAATTTGAACGCCTTTGTATGGAAGGCCATTTCTGCCACTCTAAAAAATAATAACTATTAACTTGTTAAAATGAGATAGTTTCTCGTTATAACAAGATATTATCTTGTTATAATTATTTTGAGATATATACACATATTTTTTAACAGTGGCGGAAATGGGCTTCCATACCTTTGGGACGGATCCAGGTCTTGGAAAAAACAGTTTAAATATTGAAAACTCATATTTTTACGCATTTTGTTTTCTTATTGAACTAATGCTTTCATAATATTTCGATACAACTATAACTTTAATACTTAAAAATGAATTTTATTTGGCCAGTTCTTTTATTTGTTGTTTGCTTTTTCAGCCAATAGAAAGACGCGTTTTACACCACGTGGTCACAGAGGCTCTACACCATTTGCCAGCCGGCGTGGAAAACGGCGCCGTGTTGGTGGAGTTTGTTCTCCAGGCAGCAGATGAACAGGATGATCCACTTGGTCCAGTGGAAACTTCAGCCATGTTTATGGACAAGGTCGGTCTGACCTTTGACCCCCCGAGGCCTTAGTGGCTTTGGACCAGTTACCCACCCGGTACCAGAACCAGCAGACTGGCGCCAGGACTGGGAGGAGCGACTCAGGGACTGGATCCAGTTTGTGAGCAGAACCAGGAAGAACGGAGGAGTTTGTTACCCTGAGGATCCATAGAGGACGACTTCCTGTCCCTCAGTGGACTTTGTCCTCAGGACGTCCTCATGTTGGACCTGTGATGTCAGAGTCCAGCCTCTGATGAAACTGATGTTGCAGAACTAAAACTAATTTACATGTTTGGATGAGAAAAGAAACTGAAACAAAATAAAATCATTTTAATTCACTTCTGGTTCCTTTTACCTTGTAGCTAAAGGCTGTTGATTTGAAACCAGTAACTATGTAATAAATCTGTAATAAATCTGTAATAAACCTGTAATAAATCTGAAATAAATCTGTAATAAATCTGTAATAAACCTGTAATAAATCTGAAATAAATCTGTAATAAATCTGAAATAAATCTGTAATAAATCTGAAATAAATCTAATAAATCTGAAATAAATCTAATAAATCTGTAATAAAGCTGTAATAAATCTGATATAAATCTGTAATAAATCTGTACTAAATCTGAAATAAAGCTAACCGACTCGACTCTTTCTGTAAAGAAGAAAATGTAAGTAATTTATTCAAAACTAAAGTGAAATATTGAGTAAATCTTTATTTGATTTTTCTGAAATAAAAAAAGAACAAAAAGAACAATTTTCCAATTTTTAGTGTCATTGTATCAGAAAAGCTAATTTTTCTGTAAAATAGAACATTTAAATAATTTATTAAAAACTTGTGTGAAATTTTGTTGTTGAGTAAACCTTTACATATTTGATTTTACTGAAATAAAAAAGAAAAATGTGCACATTTTTAGTATCGTAGCAAAAAAGCTAATCTTTCTGTAGAATAGAAAATTTAAATAATTTATTAAAAACAAAAGTTAAATATTATTGATTAAACCTTTATTTATTTGATTTTACTGAAATAAAAAAGAAAAATGTTTACATTTTTAGTATCACAGCAGAAAAGCTAATCTTTCTGTAGAATAGAACATTTTAATAATTTATAAAAAACAAAAGTTAAATATTATTGTTGATTAAACCTTTATTTATTTGATTTTACTGAAAAAAAGAACAAATTTCCAATTTTTAGTATCGTTGTTCCAGAAAAGCTAATCTTTCAGAAAAATAGAAAATTTAAATAATTTATTAAAAACTAAAGTGAAATAAAAACCTTTATATTGTTGTTGAGTAAACCTTTATTTATTTGATTTTAGTGAAATAAAAAAAGAACAAAAAACAGAAAAATTTTCTAATTTTTAGTATCGTAGCAGAAAAGCTAATTTTTCTGTAAAATAGAAAATGTAAATAATTTATTCAAAACTAAAGTTAAATATTATTATTGAATAAACCTTTATTTATTTGATTTTACTGAAATAGAAAAAGAACGAAAATAAAAATATCCTATTTTTAGTATTGTAGCACAAAAGCTAATCTTTCTATAAGATTGAAAATTTAAATAATTTATTAAAAACTAAAGTGAAATATTACTGTGTAAACTTTTATTTGATTTTACTGAAATAAAAAACAAAAAAAGAACAATTTTCCAATTTTTGGTATCGTAGAAGAAAATCTAATTTTTCTGAAAACAGAAAATGTAAATAATTTATTAAAAACTAAAGTTAAATATAAACCTTTATTTATTTGATTTTAGTGAAGCAAAAAAAACCCAATTTTCTAATTTTTAGTATAGTTGTAGCAGAAAAGCTAACCAACTCGACTCTTTCTGTAAAATAGAGAATGTAAATAATTTATTAAAAACTAAAGTTAAATATTATTGTTGAGTAAACCTTTATTTGATTTTACTGAAATAAAAAAAGAACAAAAAAAAGGAAAAATTTTCCAATTTTGAGTATCATTGTAGCAGAAAAGTTAATTTTTATGTAAAATAGAAAATTTAAATAATTTATTAAAAACTAAAGTGAAATAAAAACCTATATTTATTGATTTCACTGAGGTGATTGTCAGAAGTGTCTCCGTGTGTCTCGGTGTCCGAGGACACCTGAACGCATCGCAGAGCCAAGATGGCGGCCGGTCGCTGAACCAGCCGGACTCCTCCGCCTGTTCTTCGTCTCTGGTATCCGCCCGCTGAAGCGCCGGCAGCGGCCGGGACCCTGCGGGCCGCCCGGGAGGCGGACGCCCGGCCTCCCTGCCTCGCGTCGCGGCTCCTTCCCAGCCGGAGGTCGGTATGTTCGGAGCGGGCTGACGGTGGAGCGTCTCCCCGGGTTTCCTCACCTGCTTCCCGGTGTGACTCGGAGCAGGTAGGGGGGGGGGCGGACGGGTTTACCGGGGAACTTATTCTGGTTTATTCCGGTTTATTCCGGTTATTTCCGGTTCTTCCTGGTTAACTGGACTCAGGTGACTCGCCGCTTCTGGCTGAATAGTAACCGTGGCGTCGACCTTTGACCTCCCGAAGCGTCCACGTCACACTGACCCACGAACTCTGAACCGGGCAAAACATTACGACCAGCCTGCTCTTCTTACGGCCGCGCGTAACCATGGCAACAAGGTGTCGTTACAGCCGGTTAGCATCTCGAAACCGTAAATAATTGAACTTTGACCCCCAAAACCCGTCTCACAAAGGAGGAGGATTAGCAGAGATGCTAACAGCTGATGACGTCATGAAACTCCAAGGCAGTCTTCAGTCAGAGGCCCCTGTAGATGGGCTGGAGCACAGACTGCTACAGCAGGGCCGTCCAGCCAAGCGTTTTGTGTTTTTCTCTTGTTTCTAAATTAACTTATTCATCTGAACTGAAGGTAAAACGACCTCTAAAGGTCACGACCTCTGACCCGGGCCTGGAACCGGCAGCTCTGACCGGAACTTCCTGGTTTCTGACCAATCAGAGCCCAGAGTGCACAGAGAGAGAGAGAGACGCCCACTCTGACCCCTGATTGGTTCTGGACGAGTTTCGTTGCCATGACGACCCTCATCCTCCCCTTCCTCCTCTGCAGGTAGATGACGTCACAGCCTCAGCCCTGTGGCTCCGCCCCCTGTGAACCGATGACGTCACAGCCTCAGCCCTGTGGCTCCGCCCCCTCGGCCCTGGACTCGCCGTCCGTCTCGCCGCTGCTGTCCAGGGATCTGGACGATGAGGAGGAGGAGGAAGGAGGCCTGGGCGACCTGGAGGTCGACCTGGAGGTCGACCTGGAGGTCAACCCGTACGACGGCCTGCCCTTCTCCTCGCGCTACTACGCCCTGCTGGAGGAGCGGCGCCGCCTGCCGGTGTGGCGCCTGCGCCAGAGCCTCCTGCAGCACCTGGAGAGCCACAGCATGGTGCTGCTGAGCGCGCCCAGTGGGGCCGGGAAGAGCACACAGGTAGCGCTGCTGGCTAACGGGGGAGGCTAGCCACGCTAGCTCTGTGAGAGAGGGACATTAGCTCTGTAAGCTAGCCACGTTGGCTCTGTAAGCTAGCCACGTTAGCTCTGTAAGCTAGCCACGTTGGCTGTGTAAGCTAGCCACATTAGCTCTGTGAAAGAGACGTTAGCTCTGTAAGCTAGCCACGTTGGCTCTGTGAGAGAGAGACGTTAGCTCTGTAAGCTAGCCACGTTGGCTCTGTGAGAGAGAGACATTAGCTCTGTAAGCTAGCCAAGTTGTCTCTGTGAGAGAGACAGACATTTGCTCTGTAAGCTAGCCACGTTAGCTCTGTAAGCTAGCCACGTTAGCTCTGTAAGCTAGCCACGTTAGCTCAGTAAGCTAGCCATGTTGCCTCTGTAAGCTATCCACGTTAGGTCTGTAAGCTAGCCACATTGGCTCTGTAAGCTAGCCACGTTAGCTCTGTAAGTTAGCCACCTTAGCTCTGTGAGATAGCCACATTAGCTCTTTGAGCCAGCCACGTTAGCTTTATACACTAGCCACGTTAGCTCTCATGTCGTCATGGCAACTAGGTTTTTGTTTTCCTGATGTTAGCAGCCCGAGTTGAGATCCGGAAGCCGAACTTAGGAACGACCTAGTTAGCATTTAGCATTAGCATATCGTTGGCGCTAGCCTTTAGCTAGCGTCTCCTGGGTTTCTTGTTGCGTATTCCGTCTCTGGACGTGGCGTCCAGGTCCGATCAGGAGCAGGAAGCCTTGACGCTCAGCGGCGCCGCCTGTCTCCCTGCTGCAGGTGGCGCAGTGGTGCGTGGAGTTGGCCCAGTCCTCCCAGTTCTCCCACGGCCTGGTCTGCTGCTCCCAGCCGCACCAGGAGGCGGCGCCCAGCCTGGCGCTGCGCGTCGCCGACGAGATGGACCTGAGTCTGGGCCTGGAGGTCGGATACAGGGTGACGCACGACGACGGCTGCACACCTGACACCCTGCTCAGGTGAGGAGGGGGAACTATGTAGAATATAGTACAGTGTGTAAAATATACTGAGGTACTAGGTAGAATATACTGAGATAGTAAAATATACTGAGATACTAGGTAGAATATACTGAGGTACTATGTAGAATATACTGAGGTACTATGTAGAATATACTGAGATACTATGTAGAATATACTGAGATACTATGTAGAATATACTGAGATAGTAAAATATACTGAGACAGTAAAATATACTGAGACAGTAAAATATACTGGGGTACTAGGTAAAATCTACTGAGGTACTATGTAAAATATACTGAGGTACTATGTAAAATCTACTAAGGTACTATGTAAAATATACTGAGATAGTAAAATATACTGAGATAGTAAGATATACTGAGGTACTAGGTAAAATATACTGAGGTACTAGGTAGAATATACTGAGATAGTAAAATATACTGAGATAGTAAAATATACTGGGGTACTAGGTAAAATCTACTGAGGTACTATGTAAAATATACTGAGGTACTATGTAAAATCTACTAAGGTACTATGTAAAATATACTGAGATAGTAAAATATACTGAGATAGTAAGATATACTGAGGTACTAGGTAAAATATACTGAGGTACTAGGTAGAATATACTGAGATAGTAAAATATACTGAGATAGTAAAATATACTGGGGTACTAGGTAAAATCTACTGAGGTACTATGTAAAATATACTGAGATAGTAAAATATACTGAGATACTATGTAGAATATACTGAGGTACTATGTAAAACATACTGAGATGCTATGTTAAAAATTCTGAGATACTATGTAAAATATACTCAAATATTATAGAAACCATCCTGAGATACTATGTAAAAAAATACTGAGATACTATAGGAACCATCCTGATGCTGTTCATGTCCAGCTTAACCCCGATCAGAGATTCATGTCCAGCTTATCTCCGGTCTGCAGGTTCGTTAGCGACGCGCTGCTGCTGGAGGAGCTGATGTCGGAGCCGCTGCTGCCTCAGTACCACCTGGTGGTTCTGGACGAGCTGCAGGAACGGACCGTGGCCAGCGACGCTCTGCTGGGCCTGCTGACCGACGTCTGCCGCCAGCGACCCCACGGCTTCAGGGTCGTCCTGCTGACCCACCCGGCGCTGGCCCCCCGCCTGGCCGCCTTCCTGGGGCCCGGCGTCCCGCACCTGGCCCTGGACGGCCCTGACGGGCCCGCGCCCCGCAGGGTGGAGGTCGTGTACCGGGAGGTTCCGTCCGGGAAGGAGCCGGTGCTGGTAGCTTGCCACATGGTGCTGGACCTGCACCGCAGGGGGGAGGAGGGAGACGTGGTGGTGTTCCTGGCCGACGCCCAGGTGGGTGGAGTACTAAGTAAAATACACCAAGGTACTAAGTAAAATACACCGAGATACTATGTAAAATACACCGAGGTACTATGTAAAATACATCGAGGTACTATGTAAAATACACCAAGGTGCTATGGAAAATACACTATGTAAAATATACTGAGGTACTATGGAAAATATACCGAGGTACTATGTAAAATACACCGAGGTACTATGTAAAATACACCGAGGTACTATGGAAAATACACCGAGGTACTATGTAAAATACACCAAGGTACAATGTTAAATACACCGAGGTACTATGTAAAATACACCGAGGTACTATGTAAAATACACCGAGGTACTATGTAAAATACACCGAGGTACTATGTAAAATTCACCGAGGTACTATGTAAAATACACCGAGGTACTATGTAAAATACACCGAGGTACTATGTAAAATACACCAAGGTACTAAGTAAAATACACCGAGGTACTATGGAAAATACACTATGTAAAATATACTGAGGTACTATGTAAAATATACCGAGGTACTATGGAAAATACACCGAGGTACTATGGAAAATACACTATGTAAAATATACTGAGGTACTATGTAAAATACATACATATATATAAATATATGGTGTTCCTGGCCGACGCCCAGGTGGGTGGAGTACTATGTAAAATACACTGAGTTACTATGTAAAATATACTGAGGTACTATGTAAAATATACTGAGGTACTATGACAAATATACTGAGATACTATGTCACATATACTGAGATACTATGTCAAATATACTGAGATATTAAAATATACTGAGATACTATAGAAACCATCCTGAGATACTATGTTAAATATACTGAGATACTATGTAAAATATACTGAGGTATTATGTAAACTATCTTGAGGTATTTTGTAAAATAGCCAGAGGTATTTTGTAAAATATCCTTAGGTATTTTGTAAAATATCCCAGTGTATTTTGTAAACTATCCTGGTGTATTTTGTAAACTATCTCAAGGTATTTTGTAAAATATCCTGAGGTATTTTTTAAAATATCCCAGTGTATTTTGTAAACTATCCCGGTGTATTTTGTAAACTATCTCAAGGTATTTTTTAAAATATCCCGATGCATTTTGTAAAATATCCTGAGGTATTTTGTAAAATATCCCGAGGTATTTTGTAAATCATCCTGAGGTATTTTGTAAAGTATCTTGAGGTATTTTGTAAAATATCCCGAGGTATTTTGTAAGGTATCCTGAGGTAAATTATTAAAATATCCTGAGGTATTTTGTAAACTATCCTGAGGTATTTTGTAAAGTATCCTGAGGTAAATTATTAAAATATCCTGAGGTATTTTGTAAACTATCCTGAGGTATTTTGTAAAGTATCCTGAGGTAAATTATTAAAATATCCTGAGGTATTTTGTAAACTATCCTGAGGTATTTTGTAAAGTATCCTGAGGTAAATTATTAAAATATCCTGAGGTATTTTGTAAACTATCCTGAGGTATTTTGTAAAGTATCCTGAGGTAAATTATTAAAATATCCTGAGGTATTTTGTAAATCATCCTGAGGTATTTTGTAAACTATCCTGAGGTATTTTGTAAAGTATCCCGAGGTATTTTGTAAAGTATCCCGAGGTATTTTGTAAAGTATCCCGAGGTATTTTGTAAAGTATTACTTAAATCGTTCATGAATGAGTTTGTCCCGGTGAATCAGCTGCTGTGACCCAGTTCAGCTGGAACCTGAGATCCGTCTTGGTTCTGCCGGTTCTGTTGGTTTTGTCCTGTAAACAAAGCAGAACCGGTTCTGCTGCGGTTTGAACACAAAGAGCATCGACCCAAACGGACCTGCAGGTTTAACCCTTTAGCTCCACAGGCGGTTCTGGACCCGGTTCTGACCCGGTTCTGACCCGGTTTCTCTCCTCAGGAGGTGCAGGAGTGTCTGGTTCTGCTGCAGACCGAGTCTCTGGCTCTCAGCCCTCAGCTCGGCCCGATCCGGTTCGTCCCGCTCCACTGCGGCCCGGCCGGCCCGGCCCAGCGGGTCTACGAGTCCGGACCCGGTTCCGGCCCGGTCCAGAGGAAGGTGGTGCTGAGCGACGCGCTGGGCGAGGCGTCGTTCTCCCAGCAGGGGGTCCGATACGTGGTGGACACGGGCCTGCAGCTCAGGACGGTCGGTTCTGACGGGTCGGTTCTGACGGGTCGGGTCGGTTCTGACGGCTCTGTGCTGCTGCCTCCAGGTTTACAACCCTCAGATCCGGGCCAACTGCCAGGTCCAGAGCAGCATCAGCCGGAACCAGGCGGACATGAGGGCCCAGCGGGTCAACAGCCAGCAGCCCGGTAGGACCAGGGTTCTGGTTCTGGTCTGTTCTGGTTCTGGTTCTGTTCTGGTTCTGTTCTGTCCTGGTTCTGGTTCTGTTCTGGTTCTGTTCTGGTTCTGGTTCTGGTCTGTTCTGGTTCTGTTCTGTTCTGGTTCTGTTCTGTTCTGGTTCTGGTTCTGTTCTGGTTCTGTTCTGTTCTGGTTCTGTTCTGTTCTGGTTCAGGTTCTGGTTCTGGTTCTGTTCTGGTTCTGTTCTGGTTCTGGTTCTGGTTCTGGTCAGAAACCGACGGGTGTTAGCGGTTCTAGCTCTTTAGTTAGCGATTCTAGCTGTTTAGTTAATGATGCTATCTCTTTAGTTAGTGGTGCTATCTTTTTATTTAGTGGTGCTATCTCTTTATTTAGCGCTGCTATCTCTTTATTTAGCGCTGCTATCTCTTTATTTAGCGCTGCTATCTCTTTATTTAGTGCTGCTAGCTCTTTAGTTAATGATGCTAGCTCTATTTAGCGGTGCTATCTCGTTAGTTAATGTTGCTATCTCTTTATTTAGCGGTGCTATCTCTTTATTTAGCGGTGCTAGCTGTTTAGTTAATGATGCTAGCTCTATTTAGCGGTGCTATCTCTTTAGTCAATGATGCTATCTCTTTAGTTAATGATCCTAGCTCTCTATTTAGCGCTGCTAGCTCTCTATTTAGCGCTGCTATCTCTTTATTTAGCGGTGCTATCTCTTTAGTTAATGATGCTAGCTCTCTAT